>JACEVL010001282.1:0-90000 GCA_020284085.1 Aporrectodea caliginosa | reverse complement strand
TAGATGTATGTGTGTATGTACATGTGCATATTTATATGCATGTATGTGGTTTTGTTCAGTGAAAAAAATATTAAATTGGAACTGATTCGTCAGACAGAGATCCTGCTGCGGACCCAACTGACCCAGTGGATGAGATGCAACCAGAAACATTTTGTAGCAGTTCAACCTCATTACGTCTATTACTTAGGGCCACATCACGTACGAAAAGTAAAGGTAAATTTTTTTGGCACACCTCAGTAGAAGCTGCTCATGAAGGTTGAAGGATCGCTCAGAGGTTCAGCCAAGGCTTAATAAACGCTATCACCTTTGCCTGCGACACGGCGTATTTAAACAGAAACTATAGCCTACCTTAGTTCCATCTAAAATTGAGATGCTCTTGATGAGCGCAATGGAAGTAACAAGGAACAACTATATAGGCATGCACACCTACATATTATATAGGTAGGGGATTTTCTACTCTAAACTTCTACACATACTTAGATAAATAGGCCCTAAAGTGTGGTTAAAAGAATCCGCTTCTAACTTCAATTGGAAAAAACATGTAATGCAAATTTCGTAAACAATTGCTGAAAGTAGACCTCTTGGTATATTTAATTGACATTCAATATATATTATTGCCTCAGTTAATACTGTTCAATCATTATTATTCACTTATCTATCCACCGCAAACGTCGTTTTGGCAGCCAATTGTCCATCTCAAATAAAAGGCCTATCGAGATATGGAGGAGGGGATAAAGGTCGGTGGAAGATGGATCAAGGCATTGAGGTTTTCAGATGACCAGGCAATGCTGGCGAGAAACCAGAAAGGTAATGATGGATAGACTGAACACAATATCATAGATGGATGGATAGACTGAACACAATATCAACAGAATACGGAATGAAGATAAACATCAAAAAGACAAAGGTATTGAAGATAAGTAAAGGAAAGGAGACTGTAGTAAAAATACACATTGTTCTTTTAAGTTTTTGCTCGGGCCGATGAGGGCAACCTTCTCTAAGAAATGCGACTAAAATCTAACACAGTCCAATGCTATTTCAAGGTCAAAAGGTCAAAATCAAGAGAAAATGGTCATAGCTCAGCCAAATATTGTTCCATTTGGGTGATTCTTTTCTCAAGTTGAGCTATGGCCATTTTGTCTAATTTTGACCTTTTCAACTTGAAGTAACCTTGGATTATGTTAGCTTTTATTTATGCTTCTTGTCGAATGTAGCTCTTATTGTTCCAGCAAACTGAGAAAGAGTAACCCAAATAGGAACAATATTTGGCTAAGCGATGACATTTTCGGGTGATTGTGACCTGTTGACCTTTAAATAACCTTGGGTTATGTCACACTCTTCAGTTACTATGTCTTCTCTAAGGAAGCGCTTATCGGCCCGAGAGAACAAGTTAAAGAATCGCCAAAATAAACCAGCACTTTGCTGAGCTATGACACTTTTATCTTGATTTTGGCTTTTTGACCTTGAAATAACGTTGGATTATGTTAGCTCTTTAGTACTATGTCTTATCGAATGTAACCCTTATAAATCGGCCCGCGTAAACAGGTCAAATATGACTATATTTGGCCGCGCTATGGCCACTTTCCCTGATTTTCTCTTAAATTAACTTTTTTGACCTTAAAATAACCTTGGATTGTCTTACAGTTAATAGTCTTGTTTCTTGTAATTGCAGGGTGCGGAGTGCCACATGTACCTTGACCTTGGCCTCAATCGACTTCATGAACAAGCTCTCATATTGCACAGCGGTCATCACATGCGACATGAACCAGGAGAGCTAAGTTACAAAGCCGGCCACACTTTGGCCCGTGGCGATAGAGCCGAAGAGGGCGAGCGCGCCGTCGCTGTTGGAGTTGAACGCTTCTCGGGGCCAGACCTTGTTGAAGATCTTCTGGATCCACTGTATGTCTGTATGTAGTTGTAATTGCAATTGAAAAAGAAACACTGCAAGAAAAATTCTTCAGAGGCATTTATATAGGTGCATTCCGTACTAACCTATTTAACCCCTATAGCTGAACTACAATTTATGCGGGTGGCTCGGTCGCAATATAAACGTGGAGTACGAGGTTGCTTTCTGCCTCCGACACTAATCATCTTCGATATGAAAAAGTGTCGTTAAGCCGAAGTACCTACAATTTATTTACTTTATAATCCTTTGTCCAGGCCAAATCAGTTCTATGTACATGTTACATGTACCTGGTTGCGGTGTGTCGACCCATGTGATTCAATAATAAAAGAATATACTAATTCACACAAAACCACGATCAGACAGAACGTTTTCAAACGCTTGCGAGCAGGGGCAGAATAGAAGATAAGGGAGCTCGCGTCGTGCTTCATTAGGCAACCTTTTCCAGAAAGATGGATTGAACACAGTGAAACTACTATAATATATGGACTGTGTAGATAGACGTGGCGAGGCAGATGTTTGGATTCGTGCGACCTAACGTCTAAGCTGTCAGGCATCAGAAGGAACCTTTGCACCTATATAAAAGTTATGTTGCGGCTCATCTCAGAATTTTGTGACGCTGTCGAATCTGGACACTTATGTTGCTTGCTCTGTAGGATGTGAGCGAATCGTTTGACACTATTGACTATACTGCCCATCTCACTCGATTCAGAACATCGTATGACAGAGTTGGTAAAATACTGAAGGGGTTCATATACTACCTGGACTAGCGATTGCCTCAGATTCAAGTACTGACGTCTGCTAAGCCGATATTCATTCATTTGTTGGTAGCAATTGCTCTGAAAATTCGCTATAGGCTTCAATTGCATAGGGCCCCACGGGGCTTCATTTCAGAGCATCCTTGTTACAAACTGTTTACATCCGGTCTGACTAATCTCACCAACGCATTAAACTGAAGCTCGGGCTCATCAATAACCCAGATATTGCTATATCTAAAAATTTATTAACCTGGATTTGTGTCGTAGGGACCCTGGGCAAGTCCTTCACTCGCAATTGCTCATGCGCTTCGGCGTGAAACTCCGATTCAGCGTCCGCGCAGTAGTCGGGAGCGCCTCTGAATAGGCAATCTGGGAGGGGCGCTACAACAAGTGTTCAAATACAATACAATACAAAAGCCCAGATATTGTTGGGTAGTTACCTATCTGACTGTCGTAATATCGGCTGATGATTAATCATACCAAAACGAAGTAAACATCTGTGTCTTGCACACAACATGCGAAAGTAAAGATGGGCAAGGAGACGATAGCAGGAGAGTCCCCAGACTTGTCTCCCATGGCTTCTGCTTCCTTTTGGAAGATAATGTAACCTCGGAGGAACACGTTAACTTCCTGTGCATGTCGTTTTTCTACCAGCTGAACGAGATTAGTCATTCGCTGAATAGTTGCTGTTTAACAACACTGTGTCATAACAAAGATGGTTAATGTGGCCCTCCTCCTTTCTCCAGGCTTGGAACTGGCACTGCCAGAGTACGAGCAGTGGCGGAGTTAAAATATCGTTAAAAATATTCGTTGAAATATCATTACATATCTTTAGTTTGGATTATTACACTGCTGACTATGCATCATTGCGGAAACATTGGATACTTTACATGTATTTATGCTGTCCTCAACTTTATACTACAGTGTCATTGATTCTTATCTGGCACCTTAATTTGATTTCATGGTGTGCCGGTCAATCAGCTTTTGGCCCAATCGGAGCTTTTGTGTGACAAAAGAGATTACTTCAGAGAATGACTGTACATTTACATTACATTTACAGCTTGTCTGATTTTAAACACTACTACTCTCTTTCTTTATCTGTTCTCTTTGTCTGTATGCTAAGTGATTTGATGACTAGGAAGAAGAACACGTCCATCATAAAGCAGCGTCACGCGTGACGCTGCTTTATTGCGTCTAATGGCGTCAAAACATTTAAGTGTCAACGCCCAGGCCGGCGAAACAATAGTATATCATTCATTGGTAGGTCACGGTCGATCTACCAGATTGCTTTCTGTTTAATTGACGTCTCCGATATGACGGCTGATTATAATTTGTATCGAACGGTGATTGAAGAGTCCAGAAGGTTAATTACTTAGGCTGACTTGAAGAGATGCACGATCGCTTTTTCTGAGTAGTTATCTGTAATGGTGTTCATATTGTGGTGACCAGGATCATTCATGTATGGCACCATATCAAGGAAGCTCATTATTAGGACCTGTATGTGAGAAGCAGATGAGACCTACATATGCACAACGAGTAACAGATTTGGCTGTAGACACAAAAGGGCATTAACTAAAAAAACGAAATACATATAAATATTGACCATTTACAATCAATTTATTTGTCCAAATATTAACAAAGTAACATCTCGCTGTATTATATGAACAAAGTTCTATTGGTCACAAAAGGGAAACCAGGGACCAGAGTCCCGCTGGTTAGGGTCACCTATATACATAGTCTGTTGCTAGATGGTAATAGAGGTTATCTAGTACAGTGCATTCATATTATAAGTATCTTAGTACCTGTACAATTATTAACACATTAGTATGTAAGTTTATAGTGTGCAAAGCCTACGCCTGACTTACAAAGACTCACGTTCAGTAGGCCTACGTCTATTGCTGGCTCGTTCTTAAATGCATCCATAGACTCTTAATCAATTATTGAAACTTCTCTCAATCTTATTATCTGAAAATAAAAGTCAACCTGAGTGTCACGAGAAAAACATTTATGAATCTTCACGTACGTCTTAATTTTAAGACGCATTTTGATACTTGATAATTATATGACATTGTGGTCGTAAGGTTTATTACAGCCACGATCGTCTCTCGATTTTGTAGGATTTGAATTGATTGGTGAAGGAGAATACCAAACACTGTCAGACTTAACAGATAATAAAATTTCACAGTCTCACCACCAACAACTTGTGCTGAAAGCAGGATATTCAGTCATATCTAAACCAGCACCATACATGGACTTGAGTTATAGTCTTTCACATTCGTACCACCTGTGTAGTAGCTTCAGCCTTACTATCGCTAGTACTCAAATGTCAAATGATGCCATTTATTCATGCACGCATTACGACGTATGTGAAGGAACTGAAATAAGGAAGTCATGCAGTACGTAATCGTAAAGATAATCTCGAAATAAGTTGTCAAATGCTACTTTGAAGCTAAGCGCTGGGCACTTCTCTATTCACCAAAGCAGCGTCATGTCAGAAGGTTTGTCCAGAGATTCAAGTGATGGCTCAAGAGGTCCAGTTTTAAGTACTGTAGACGATGTCAGAGCAGCCTGGTACACAGATAAGACCGTACTTGTGCCTAGGGTTGATTTGATTTCGGTGCTGCTTCGGCCTTCTTAAATAAAATTCCGACAATAGTAATACCTGGTGTGACGAAGCGTGAGTGGAATGTAGGCCTACAAGTCAGCCAGGTATACTCTGTGCTAGACTATGAATTGTCTTGTATACAACGACAGGAAATTTTAGATTAATGTGGACCCGCGCAGGAAAATATAAGCTTAGCCAGTGTAATTTTGAAGATTGTAGGTCTGTAACTGGAGACCTTGGAGGAAGCCGAAGAACTTGGTGAGCATCTGCAGGAAGAACTGATTGCAAAGACCCATAAAGACGACAAGGACGAGAACTGAGTTATTCGTTGGCAATAGTAGAGGCAATAGTATATTACAGACTCCAAATTAAAGTAAACATTGTAAGTAGAGAATTAGATTCGCTAAATACTTGCACCTATAGCAGTGTCAGTAGCTTTATGTTGCAAAAGATATGCATAGCGTTCAAAGGGTCGTCCATAAAGCGAACAGCCACCAGGAGGGAAGGAAGGAGGAATGGTGGTCAGCCAATTGCAGACAAGGGATTAGTAACTTCTATCTCTCCGTTGTCTAATGTGCAACAAGGCATCAACCGATGGCGCACTGAAACCAAGCTGTAATCAGGTCAATATCAAGATCAGTGGCTGTGTCCGCTAACACAGAAACACAGAGAGGCAGCTTATAGTGGATAAGCAATTTTAAAACGGTCAGTCTTAAGCCGATAACGAAACGACATAAGCAGAATGAACATATCTGCAGGGAGAGAGTTCCACAACGTAGGTCCAGCAAAACAGGTAAAGCTCGTTTGTGAAGAACAGTTCTAGACTTAGATCATGATCAGAGAAAGACAATCAGAGAACCTCGTTGCATGAATTACGAACCAGTAGAACATTGTTCAATGACCAGAAAATCGCACTTACACGTCCATCCGAAAGTCTATTAAGTCGTCCTGAGTTGGAATCCTTCAGTTTGCATCAAGCTGGCTGCAGAGACAATGACAGCAAATGGCCTCTCAGCATAGAATTGCGTTTCAATCATCCGAATGACGGCTAATCGTAATACGTTTAGGTTAGTTTATGTCTGTCTCTCTACCCGCTTCACATATCTTTGTAGGTTTTACCTCTGTCTGCATAGACATACGTCCTTTGAATGGATCAATCAGTGCAAAAGGGCACCTTCACTCAGCCATTGTGCTGACAATGAACGATTTCGAAGGACCTGGACACGAAGCTATTAATTTTTCAATAAATGCATACAATGAGAGCACTTGTAGGAGAGGTAGGTATACGTTTTTCTAATGCACTATAAAGTAGAAAATTATCAAAGGATCATGAAAACATTGAAATGTGAAATGTAGGCCAAATAACCAAATCACCCATGCTGAGTTCCAACGTCTTCTAAAGGTAGTCCGGCCGGTCATTAGACACTAGAACGACTAGACTAGATAGACCCTTACGACCTTGTGACATGTAACCAAGCCTAACTTAATGTATGTCTTTTAACAAAAACTCCATTTTGTAAAATACAAGCAATTCAATATATACACATAAATATATTTGAGTGCAATTATGCATTATATGATACAAATATAGGCTATATATATGATTTACATTTGTACAATATAAAGATATATAATTATAAATTATAAAGATACAGTATAAAGATACATGTTTACCTATGTAAAATAAAAATGTAGGCCTACATGTAAAAAATTCTGAATACGGTCGAATTTTGGTGTGCCATAGCTTGATGCCTTGCGTAATATATACCGGCGCTATAGAAGTTACGGATAAATAATGGCACATATTATTTTGATTTGCATTATTTTGTAATGACGGTTTTGGATGATGATAAGGAGGCGATACGGATGATGATGTTGATGACGATGGCGACGAAGATGCAGTTAAAACGAAGACGCTGGTGTATTTTTTGTTCTTCAGTCAGTACTGCGTCTTTTGTATATATGTTAACAATAACCTACATCGTAAGTAAGGATTATTATACAGAAGGATTTTAGACAGAAGTGCTTTAAGTACTTAGGTTTCCAATGCAAGTACAAGTATTTAGATCCCAAGTACGAGTACGAGTACAAGTACGAGTACATGTATAAATACAAGTACTTTGACCTCAATTACAAGAACGAGAATAAGTACTTTGGCTATAAAAATAAGTGCGTTTTGAGACGGTTTGAGTATGTTTCTTTAACAGAGCTATATGCAACATCTCAAATAACCAGCGGAAGGTCGTTCCGAGATGAACATAAAGCATTTAACAGTGAACCCTTTCACACGTGAACTCCATACAGGTTCAATGGTCGATCGTCAGCAGTATAAATCATAAAAACTGCATTACTCGAAAGGGTAGAAATGTCTACCTATGACTTCATTATACTGAGCTTGTTTGTCAGCAACAATCAGTTCAAGATCCTTGTCAATACACTGCAGTCTGAATTTTCGATTAAAAAAGTATAAATCATGTAGTTATCTTAACCAAAAGGAGTCAAGGACAGGCTTCGATATTACTTTAAAGAAGTAGGCTACTTTTGCAATATCCACGTACTGGAGTATTCTATCGAATCTTCGTTGAGTCAATTCCAAGATTTCTTTGCATGCCGGAGTGCAAAAGTTCAATTTATGCTTTGTGTCTTTCAAATGATTAATAAAGACAAGACTGTAGACAATGTAAAACTAAGGGTAACCAAATTTTCGCCTTCGGTCAAATTTGTTGCTTCCAAGATCGAGAATTTTCACCAACTCAGTCAGTTGTGAAAACTCTCGTGACGATGGAATGAAATTCTTATGGCTTGCTTTTCTACAGGACATCAGAGGCGCTTGAATTCCAGAGACAACAAAGCTTTTATCAGACTCATTGTCGAATTCCATTATTATTATTACTGCAAACATTTTTACGCTCGCGAGGTCACTCCCGTTCTTAAATCACTCCACTGCAAAGGTTTATCGCTCAATTACAACTCAATGCAAAACTTCAAAGTCAATGTAATACTTCCAAAATGGATCATCGTAGTTTATACGGATCTAACTGAGGCAGTTTATGGATGATATGTATCATAAAGTGGTAGTAATCACGTCGCTTATCTCTACATGTGCTGCATTTGGGATAAGGTAGTTCAACATTCATATAACCCTTGAAACAAAATGAACAAAGAAAGAGAAAGAATTCGAGGTTTGAACAATATAGGTCGTCGGTTCCGATAATTAAAGGCAGCAACATGGAACATAAGAGACAGTGCTGCATCGAGGCTCAACCAATAGGCCCATACCCGAAGGTCGCAGACTACGTGGCGATATTTCATTCATTTCATGTCAGATATTTATATAGCGCCCCTTCAAGATTTCTACTCAGAGGCGCTCCCGACTACAGCGCGGACACTGAATCGGAGTTTCACGCCGAAGCGCATGAGCAATTGCGAGTGAAGGACTTGCCCAGGGTCCCTACGCGGCGGCTTGAGGTAGATTCGAACCCGCAACTCTCCGGCTGCAAGGCACCAAACATACCCCCTTGAGGTGGATTCGAACCCGCAACCCTCCGGCTGCAAGGCACCGAACATACATGTACCCCTACACCACCGCGTCCCTGATATGTCAGGAGATTGCAGTGGTTGAAGGTAGGTAACTAGAATTGTAAATAGGTATCAAAGCCCAGACCATAAAGGCAAACCATGCAACAGTTTGAAATATTAACATCACTTTAAAATCACTTCTTAATCACGTGTCATTGAGTTGAACTAAGCAGATTATATAATTATATCGAATAAAAAGTGTTATTGTTCTCATATGGCGCATTAAGAAACGGTGGTTTAAATACGACAAATCATTGCAAATTTAAGATTTCTCAAATATATAAGTATTTCCAAACTACCGACACATTTTCTGGTAAAACAAACCGATTTCATTAATATTCTTCATATGTCTCATACGTATTTTTATAATAATGTCGTCGAAAACATTTTTACTTTCATCGGTGTTTAAAAGGCTAAAACACGCTTATACGAGCGGCTTCTGTTACATTTACTACACATAGACGGTATGGTCGGTCGATAGCTATAATAGAACATCTATGACATTAAGTACAGTTAGTCAATTTAGGAGAGGGGAAGAAATACGGAGAAAAGGATCGGCATACTATTTGCTCAGAAGGATATTTTGAATAGCAATTGCGCAAGTGCTCTTCGCGGAATATATTAATTATTACTACTATTACCATTATTACGTATTTTATTATTCATTATTTTAAATTATCGCTATTATCATTGTCACCATTATCATCATCGTTACCATTATTATCATCATCGTCACCTTCTTTCAAGTGAGTCAATAATGTTAATAAATCAGAAGCACTCAGGATAGTTTACCAAGAACGTAAGGCCGGTGTCCCGTGACAATCTCCCTCTAAAAGCCTCCTTCTGACATAACAAATGCAGCATCGATTAGTGAATGGTATATGGATTACTGATCACAGAATCGTTGCAGAAACCAATGTTAACTAGCATCAGTAAAATGTCCACTTTTAGTCAAAGCCATTTTCTTAATTGTATAATAATGTTTGTAATCTCTTCAATGCTTTTTAAAGACATAGGCTACATGTAAGTGTGCCCGACATCCTAGTGGTGTTATTACATGCTACATAGTACCACTATTAAACATTTATTTCATGATGTTCTTATTTCATATATATTTCATGTCCAATTCAACTAATAAACATAAAAGTCATTTATTTAGGGAAATGCGTATATTAAATCCTATTTGAAATGATATAAAAAAGCCAAAAAAATAGAGGGGACATTGTTTTGTAATGATACTTTGTTTTGTAGATGGGGAGATTCTTTCTTTTTGTTCCGATAAAGAGTCTCAGGGAGAGACATTATTTCAGCCAGGGAGACTCTGCTTCGGGGAGACTTTATATCGTGACACCGGTGTAGCTATTTCAGATTCCCCCCCATTCACTTTACTCCTCGGTAACTTGAAATCGCGCTCAGATTACATGGGGGTAGGATGAAATCGGTTTCAAGTTACCCCGGGGGTAGCTTGGAGGCGATTTCATCCTACTCTCTACGATTTCAGATTACCCCCTTAAAACATTCATTTATTTATGTTTGTTTTGATACTTATTTCATGCATAAACACAAATAAGCTGTCTCTATTATTTTCTTTACCAATCATCCATGAATGCTAGTAATGTAACTCATGTGAATTAACCAACTGTTGTGCTCTCGTGAAATGGGGCATCTGACATGCATATCATAGTTTATACCCCGCAGCCGATCGAGTCGATCGATCTAGTCGATCATAAACTCGGCCAAGTCGAGTCGATCGAAAAATCGTCGACTCAATCGACTCGCCGATCGAGTCGATCGTAAACCCGGCCAAGTCGAGTCGATCGTTGTTTCCTCGACTCGACTCGACTTTGAAATATTTTACTTACTATTTCATCACAAAATGACAGACCTTATGATGACGTAATTCTGTGTAAACACACAACTACCGTATGAACCTAATATGAAGTTCACTGCAAACCTCTTGGCGCTTTCTTATTAGTGGAAGTTATAGAGATACTTTCTTTCACAGTTTAACTATAATAGATAGATATTACACGTCCTCTACTACCGTCTTATTTGTTGAGCTGGTACTAATTTATGTACCGTACCGTAGGAGATTCTATTGTAGCATATAGCTGATAAAGTCGACAGATTTAGCGAGTCTTAATCCTTACAAGTCAACCAGAGGCAGACACGATGTCATTATAATACCTGAACTGTTACTGTTACTGTGTTTAAAGCTAATAAATTATCATTAAACGTATCTAAGACAAATTACATTATCTTTAGAACACCTAACAAAACTATTCCAGTTACCAACAATGACCTCACCATTGATAATCACATAATACCGAAAGTAACTTCTACTAAATTCCTTGGGGTCATCATTGACCAGTACTTGAAATGGAACCAACACATTGACCAAATATCTAAAAAGGTCATGAAGAATATTGGAATTATTAGAAGGATTTCTTACTTACTCCCCCAAACTGTTCTAAAAAATCTGTATTCCGCATTAATATATCCCTACTTAACCTATTGTAATCTCATTTGGACCTCTACATACTCTGTTCACCTAAATAAACTTAAGAGTCTACAAAAAAGAGCAATCCGAGTTATCACTAATTCCCCATATAATGCCCATACCAAATACTTATTCCAGAAACTTAAACTACTAAATCTCAATCAAATTAGGTACGTGCAAATAGGTGAAGTAATGTATAAATATAATAAAAATCTCCTCCCGATAGCCTTTATCTCTTTCTTTCCCACTATTAAACACCTCAAAGTGACTAGAAGTAATTGTACTTATTCGTATCCTCTTGTTCGAACAAATGTTCATAAGTTATCTATTAAATACCAAGGTCCATTCGTATGGAATAACCTCCCGCACAAAATTAAGGCGGCTGCAGGTCTCTCACAATTTAGATGTTTAATTAAAAATCACGCACTATATAACAATAATCTATAATTCTCCAGTTCTTCTCTTTTTTGTGCTTTACTAAGATACTAAGGTTTTTTTATTATCACTTAGCCTTTATCACACCTTCACATATGGCATTTATTGCTTTTCATCCTTATAATCTACCATCAAGCCATCTGCCACAAGCTTAATTAACCGGGCCCCTAACCAGCGGGAGTCTATCCCTTCTAGGAGTGCCCTTTGTTCCTAATGATATAATGTACTTTCATCTACAAGTGCATTCACTATAAATATTATTTTGGTTAAACAAGTAGAATAATAAAAATATTGAATAGCACATTAACTGATCTACTTGCTTGTTGTTATGATTGTACTGTTCTGATTTTGTTATGAACTGGATCAATAAACTCGATTGATTGATTGATTGATTGATTACCAGTTCAATTACAGTTGATGCTTTGTACATTAGACACCAGAGCTATAAAAGTTATAACTGCAATTACAGTTGTTAATAGAACTGTTATAACCATTGACAGTTTGAGGAAGAGCGTGCAATTGAAATACGTAGCATGAGTAATTTAGATACTGGATTATAAGAATGCAACAGTCGTCAGCAATTTTGGCCAAGAGACTACAGTCCAAGTCGACGAAGTCGATCGAGTCGATCGTCGTCCGAGCCAAGTCGATCGCATACACTCGACTCGATCGACTGCGGGGTATATTGACATAGTTGTCTTATATGAGTGGCTTAATACAATTAGCATTTCTGTGACTTTTTTATTTTTTAAGACATTGAGACTAGCTTTCAACCTTGTATGTTTCACGTGTTTCATTCAATAAACGTAACCTTAGTTGTAAACATAAGAATTTATCATTTTGGATAAATCAGAGAGGGGTAATGTGAAATCAGGTTCAAACTACCCCCGGTGGTAATATGAAATCGATTTAAGATTACCAGGGGTAACTTGAAATGGGGTGGCTTGAAGTCTTTACACCTGCTCCAATTTTTATCAGCTGGCATTACAGGCCACCAGCAGTACATGGGCGTTCGTCAAACAAACGTCCGTTGGAACAGGTGGCATAGACATTCCATCCCTTGCATGATTGGTAGTCGCCATCAGCCTTTCCACTGCACGAACCGATGCATGCAGCCCCGGTTCCAGAGCAGAGCCTCGCATTGCACTCTGTACATGTGGTGCTGTTGTATTCACATTTCTTGACGTTGTCATCCCAGTACCGACACTCTGCACAGGGGCGGTTATCATACATAATTTCGACGGAACAGGTGACATAGGCATTACATCCCAAACACGATTGATAATATCCATCCTCTCGACCAATGCAGGAGGTGATGCAAGTGGGTCCTGTTCCGCTGCAATTTCCCGCTGCAGTTGGGGGCTGATTTGGGCATGAAGGTGGGCTTTGAGTTGTTGTTGTTGTTGGTGGTGGTGGTGGGGTTTCGCAAGTGCCGACTGAAAAAGATATGAGTCATGGATTATTTCACTGCAATTCTTGCAATTAAATTTTACTACCGTCAAATACAATTACTTTTCAGTTACATAATTTAATTTTGCATGTTTATTCCGTCAATAGTAAGAGACAAGCATCAAGTCTAAGAACGTTTCCATCATAACTCATTTCCAATGTAAATGATTGCTGCATTTAATAACAATAATCTTATCGCATCGTATCTGAGAATTTATAAAACGCGTCTTACTGTACTAACTAATCAGAGGCGCTCTCAACGTGACAACCCCGAAGAAATAAGGAAGTTTTCAAGCAACGCAAGGATGTGTGTAGGAACCAGACTAAAATCTTTACTACGGATTGAGGGGGAGGTCATTCCACATAGAAGGGCTCACTCTAGCAGAGGCACGGTGTTGAGCAATGGCAGTCCTTGCCCGGGAAACTAGGAGATCAAGTCGAGGGCGGGAAAAAACAGAGGACAGACGTTTGCGCATTAAGTCGCAAAGATATTTAGGAGCTAGTCCTTGTTGAGTTCTTAAGAGTGACAGCAGAACCTTGTATTGGATACGAGAGGCAACGGGAAGCCAGTGTTGGACATCAGTCATGTAGGTAGAAATGTGAGAGTAGAAAGAGACACGAGCAATGAGCCTGGATGTCGCTTTCATAAATCTTGTTCCAACGCCTTGAATCTCAAGGGAACGTCCCTCCTCTGGTGTTGATCTTACTTATCTGCACACTCCCAGATGCTAAAATCTGGAAACTGCAGGCCTGTTTGGGTCCCTGTCCTCCTAGGAGTGTCGCAGGTCTCTGCCTTTTATAGCACCCCTTCCTACTTCTCTTATATCCAATCACTCAGTCAATGGTCACCTCTTCGCTGATGATGTGGAGCTGATGATGTCCATGGTTCTCTCCCTCTACTCAACTCATTCTAGCTGATCGAATTGAATCTCTCTCCTATGATTTGCATTTATGGATCTTCAAACCGCCTATCCTTAACTTCTTCCAAAACTCAACTGGAAAGTTCTCTCACATTCTCTGAGCATATAACCAACCTTACACACTCCTCCTACCTTCAACACCAGCGCAAGAGGGCCATGCGCAGATCTGTCTCTTTTACTACCCTGACTTCTATAATTCATGCAATGGTCTCTTCTAGAATTGACTATTGCAACTCTCTTTTTAGTGGCCTCCCTAAGATCCGCCTGGCTCCTATGCAGTCTGTCCATAGAGCTGCTTCTAGATTGGCTGCTCGTCTTCCTAAATTCTCCCACTTCTCCTTGTAGGTGGACAATCAACTGCACTGGTTTCCTCTAACAGGCCGCATTCAGTCCAAACTGTTTTGGTCGTCAAGTCCAAGCTGAGTTTTGCTCCGAAATGTCTCAGAGACCTCCTTCGCTCTCCTCATTCTGCAGCTTCTCTCCGACCTCTCCGCTCTTTGGACCGGCATGATCTCTTTGTACCGCGAAGTAGGACCACTTTGGCCCTTACTAGATCATTTACCACCAGCTGAGCTTCTCTCTGTGGAATGCCATTCCCTCCTCTTTTCCTGTTGCCATTCTTGCTGGACCTGTTATACATATATATATATATATATACATATATATATATATATATATATGTATAAATCCACTGGGAGCGCTATTGAATGGCCACTGCTGTGAGGGGCGCTATGTAAGTTATTAATTACATAACATTACATAACCGACTGAAGGGAGGAAAAGCGTGCTTTGGGAAGCCCAAAAAATAGTGAATTGTAATGTAATGTAATGTAATTAGTAATTTATATAGCGCCGCTCACAGCCGAGGCCATTCAGTAGCGCTCCCAGTGCGAGAACCCCGAGAGAAGAAATATGTTTTAAGGAGAGAGAGAGATGAAGACAATGATCCAGAAAAGAAAGTCTCACGCAAAGTGAAGTGAAGGGCATTCCATAAAGAGGGCCCAATGATGGCAAAGGATCGAGTTTGAGCAATCGTAGTCCTAGCTCGTGGGACAAAGAAGTCAGATCGGTCCAGAGATCGTAAAGGCCGATGAGAAGATGCAGAAAGAGGAGGACGAATTACATCCCTGAGGTATTTTGGAGCAAGTCCCAGTTTGGATTTGAGGACCAAAGCAAAGACTTTAAACTGAATGCGGTCAGAGAGAGGAAGCCAATGCAGTTGGTTAACCATGAATGATGATATATGGGAGTATTTAGGAAGGTGAGCAATCAATCGAGCAGCAGTATTGAGAACAGATTGAATAGGGTATAGACGGACCTTGGGAAGACCAATAAGTAGGGAGTTGCAATAATCAATTCTGGAACAGACAAATGCATGGACAATGGATGCCATGGTAGAGAGAGGAACAGATCTGCGAATAACCCTGAGACGCCGTAGGTGAAAGTAAGAGGATCGTGTAAGGTTGGTTACATGAGCAGAAAAAGTGAGAGCGCTGTCCAAAGTGACACCTAGGTCACGCACACAAGTAGAGAACGTAAAATTGGGAAAGTTTTCAGAGAGAAGCGAAAAGTCAATTTTCAGAAGTTGTTGGGGTGTGCCAAGCCAAATAAGTTGAGTTTTGGAAGAGTTTAGCGAAAGGCGATTGGAAGACATTCACAAATGCAAGTCATGGGAAAGAGCTTCAATACGGCGAGCTAAAGTGAGTTGAGTAGACGCAGGACCATGAACATATGCCTGAACGTCATCAGCAAAAAGGTGACCAGTAGCAGAGTAATTTGTAAACAAAGAGGTAATATCAGCCGTGTACAAAATGAAAAGAAGGGGTCCAAGGACTGATCCCTGAGGAACTCCTAGAAGGACAGGCACCCAGTTAGACCTGGAATTACCAGCTATAACCATTTGGGTGCGACCAGACAGGTAGGATTGAAGCCAGAGAAGAGGGACTCCCTTAAGACCATAGGAGGATTCAAGGCGTTGGAGCAGAATATCGTGATCCACCATGTCGAAGGCTGCTGAGACATCAAAAAGTGCAAGAAGGGTGACCTGAGCCTTATCAATAGCTGAGTAGATGTCAGCTAGCATAGAGAGCAGGGCTGTTTCAGTTGAGTGGAACGCCCTGAAACCAGATTGGTGTGAGGGGAGAAGGCCTGAAGACTCAAGGTAAGGAAGAATCTGAATTGAAACCAGACGTTCAAGGGTTTTTGAAAGAAAAGACAGGTTAGAAATAGGCCGATAATTTTTGCAGTCGTTTGGGTCCAGATTAGTTTTCTTAAGTGCCGGGAAAACCAAAGCACGTTTTTGGGAAGCAGGAATGCAGCCCTCAGTAAGCGATCTATTGAAGAGATAGAGAAAGAACGGTGCAAGATCATCAAGTATGTCAATAATAATAAATGGAGGGAGTGGGTCTAGTTCACATGATCTAAGATTAACACCATTGTAGTAGTGAATGCGACAGCAGATGTATTATGGTTGTAAAGACAGAAGATGAAACAGATCTTCTGATGGCTCTCAGGCGCCTCAGTTGATAGTAACACGAACGAGTCAAAGGCAGGAGGTGCTCGGAGTACGACACGGTGCTATCAAGGGTGACGCCCTAGTCACGGACACTAGATGAATATGCGAAGTCAAGATACCTTGAGGTCAGAAGTGGGAGTTCAAGTATAAGGAGATGCCGTTTGGTTCCAAGCCAGATCAGTTAAGTCTTAGAGGAGTTAAAGCTAAGTCGGTTGGCCGACATCCAGGAGTGGAGATCATGTGACAGAGTCAATCGATCCCACAAGATAGTTGAAGACACAGCAGCATGATCGCAAGATCGACCATATAAAAGGCCAAGTAAACATCGAAAAGTGTCGGAAGCGCTAAATGAGACTTAGACGTCAGAAAGGAGCGAGAAGAGGGCAGTTCTAGTGGAATCATGACCTCTGAATCCAGACTGGCTGGGGCAGGAGCCCAGACTGTTCAAGGTAAGGAATAAGCTGGATTGAGACAAGTCTGTCAATAGTTTTAAAGAGAAACGAAAGGTTAGAGATAGGTCAATAATTTTGACAAAACATTCGGGTCAAGGTTATGTTTCTAAAGGGCAGGGGAAACAATAGCCAGTTTTTGAGATGCTGGGAGGTGGCCCTCAGTAAGGGACCCCTTGAACATGTAGACTAAAAATGGAGCAATGTCGTCTAAAACTTTAATGATAATAAACGGAGGAAGCGGATCCAATTCGCAGGACTTCTTGTTCGAAGAGCTGAGAAACCGACAAAGTTCATTCTCAAGGTTGGACGAGAGCCGTTGATCTTGGATTCAGCGATGGAGAATTGAGGTAGAGAAGCGTCGGCAGTTGAAGCACGAAGACTCGCGATCTTTTTGGTCACCATATTAAGAAGGTCAACTGCAGAGAAGGCAGGAGAGGCAGACGAACGGGAACCATGACCCAGGAGTCCCGAGATGGAAGTCCAGAGTCCGGGTTCTTTTCATTTCGAGCCACAAGGTGCTCCCAAACCTTTGCCTCTTTGTGACGATTGAGACCTTGGAGTAACCGCAGCTGAGTGACCCATGCCAGGCGGTCAGTCGGGTACTTTGAGCGGCTGTAGAGTCTTTCAAAGCAACGCGTGCGACGACGATGCTGACGACATTCACCATCAACCAAGCGGTAAGGGGTCGTAGACTCGTCTTGACCCTCCGCAGAGGCAGAAGACTGTTCACAGTTCACTTTGGTGGTTGAGTAGAGGTCGAAGAGGTCCGACACCGGAAGGGCGTCAAGAGAGTCGGACGCAAAGTTCTGAGCGACAGAATGCACCACTAAGAGCTTGATTGTCGAGAGATTTCAGGCCCCGTATCATAAGAATGGTGTGTATTAGGGTGTCCTACGATAGCATAGGAAAAATAAAATTGTTGAAACTTTTGATGCACTCCCTCTTAAAAGTTTCTTTATGATCCCGTAACATTACCTGCCAAGTTTTATGACATTTCGAAAATATTTAGGGGTCCCGCAAGGCTCATAGAGTTAGTGCAGTTTGTCGTAAATTACGCATGGCATCATTGACTTTTAAATATTTAGGTGACAACATTTTGATCCCATAATAACATGTTTAGTATCACTATAAAGATCTTAAACAGCAGAATCTACAGATTTAACCTTCTTGTATATTATATGCATAAAGTTTCAATTATGAAGAAGACATAAAGCACACTACCAGAAGATATCAAATTTTTTGGCTTGCAAATCAAGGAAGACTTTCGAGCCTTTAAATCTGTCGGGCACTGGGAAGGCAAGCTGCTCCCTGACATAACTGGAGTAAACACGGACAAAGTGAACCGATGGCCAGTCCTGATTTCTTCTCTAGTTAATAGAAATACTAAACTTCTGGGTGTGCCAAAGTTGGCTTCTGTGTCAAGACAGGCAGCAGCAGTAGCAGTTCTAGACCATATGAAGTCGTGGCAGTGCGATACATTTATTATCGGCATATGTTTTGACACAAGGGCCTCAAATACCGGCAGAGTTAATGGAGCCTGCACCCTTCTAGAGGCAGCCACCGGTCGTAATCTGCTGCAGATGGCTTGTCAACATCACATGTTTGAAGTCCTGTTGTCTTATATATATTCGTAGTGTGCCTTGGTAAAATTTGTCCATCAACTGGGGAGGCATTCTTCTCTTCAAGCGATTTAAAGATAAATGGTCCGACCTGGCTCACCTTCAACCAAAGCTTCATTAATGTCTGTCTGTGTCTGACAAACTGAAGGAGTTCATTACTGAACAGCTTCAACTTGACAATCCTCAAGATGATTAGAGAGAATTCTCCAACTCGCGGCATCCGTGTTTGGATTGAGCAGTTCGACAGCGGTTCGCAAGCCTGGTGCCCCTCTAGAGCGCGTTGGATGGCGAATGCATTATATATACTCAATGAAGATTTAGTTGCGTTTTGATGGAACCCAATCGGTTATCCAATTGACGGCCCGTGAATTACAGGGCATCCACGATTTAACATTATGTTTTAGTCAACATCTGCATCCAATCGTGGTTTTCGTGTCGAGTCACTGCTGATTCACCCATCAATGACATTCAACTAATAAAAAGGCTGCAATATTACGATGCTGCTGCTCTGAAGACCACTGAAGATGATGCTGTGTCATTCTTGGTACCTAAGCCAAGAGCTGGAAACCCTCTCTGTTCTCACACCATCTCTCTTCTGAAGATAAAGCACAGCTTATGTTGACAATGAAAGGTGATCGAGGATTGCACTTTGTTCAATCTCTTTCCCGTACCAAAATGGAATTATATATTTCTCGAAGCTTCTTCCGAACTACCGCCAACTCATCGTGGCTTGTACCCTCGATATTCCATGTGAAGAATAACCCAAAAGCCAATTGTATAAGATCGCATGTCAGCTTGTTAATAACTTTGCCTGTGTAAATGACAATGCTGAGCTTGGAGTTGCTCTTATACAGAATTTCAATTCAACAAGAACGAAGAACAGAAACAGTTTCTTCTGCAAGTTGTTGAAAAACACAGGCATGACTTTTCTAAGTGCAATCGTGACAATCTTGTAGACATGTAGATTACTGTAAAATGTAGAACTGAACAATATGCAGCTGAAGGTATAAACAGTGATTAAGAATAAGCAGATGCAGGTATGGGGTAGCTGAAACCATGGCTGGTTGCATAATCAAGAATTTGTAATAATGATTCCTCCTAACGATTAATGGCAATAACTGATATCGAGAAAGTTCAAAAATCTTGAGTTGCTGTACAATTTTTTTCATTATTTATTCGTAAAACCATACCTATGTACGCAATAAAGTCAGATACTTGTAGTTTCCACTATTTAGGAGCTTTCCATTGGTATTAAACATGTTATCATGGGATCCAAGGTCGTTGTCTAAAAGCATTAATAAATTGGGCACGTCCGACGCAAATTATGCCAACATGGTGAAATGTGAGTGTCTTGCGGGACCCCTAAATATTTTTAAAATTTTATAAAATTTTCCAGGTGTCATTATGGGACCATAAAGAAACGTTTTAGAGGGAGTGCATAAAATATTTCGACAAAAAATATTTCTGGGACACCCTAGTGTGTATGGGTTGCGAGTGGAGGGCAGAAAGAGTGAAATCAATGAGAGAGTAATCCGATAAGGCCGGCGGGTGGACATATAAATCCTGGCCGAGCGCTTCATCGGAGGTGATAACCAAGTCGAGAGTTCCACCGAGCGAGTGGGTAGTATCACCGACATGTGGTCGGAGACCGAATTCAGAGAAGAGATCGAGGAACCGTAGAGTGTTTGGATCAGAAAAGTTTTCTATGTGAATATTAAAATCACCTACAATGACCACACTGACCAGTTGACTGTTATGTGTGATGAGACTTTCCAAAACGGAAGAGAACTCGTCAATGAACTTTCCTGTGATGGGAATGGTCCGAATGGAGCTAGGTCTATAAACGGAAAGCAGAATTGAAGAGAAGTGAAATGTGGGGTAACACATAGCGTCTCAACCGCTGTTATTTCCTCGTTTTATTTGAACTGGAGAAGAACAAGTGTTCAAATACAAATACAATACAATACAATACAACGAAGCGCTGAGCGTGGGTAGACGGCGATACCCCGCCACGGACCGACCGGCCATCGGGACGGGGCTCTCTGGGCCGCTCGTGGATGGATCAGTCGGGCGGAGCAGCATGAAGAATGAATGAAGAATGAATGAATGAAGAGAGACACGTCGTCGAGGTCCAGCTTTCAGTAACGGCCAGAACATCGAGTTGTCTCTCAAGTAAAATGTGGGCTACATAGGCAACAGTGTCCAAGAGAGAACGCGCTTTGTATGTAGTCAGACGAACCTCTGGAAGTCGTACTTAGACCGGAGCAGGCAGATCAGGAGCAGGCCGACCGGAAACAGGCTGATCAGACACAGCCAGTCCATGGCCCAAAGGATAGCTGGAGGTCGGGATGGAGGCAGCCACGGAGGATGGAGAAGTTCCAGATGGAGACGGCTTGTCTTGATTTAAGGGAGGAAGGGAGGCGGCCGAACATCAGATCTGATAACTTTATTAAGGAAGTCAGAAACAAAGAAAAGTTTCAGTAATTTATAAAGATCAACTACTGCGTGGCAATTACAGTTGCATTGTTTCAATTGCAACTACAAAATGAAATGTAATTCGCAGTTGTCAAATTCAGTTGCGATCACCATTACGTGATCAAATTGTGATATTTTATGACTGAACTGCAATCATATTTACAACTTACCCAAGCCTACCTTAAAACTGTGCTTTTTCTATTTGAAATAAGAAACCACCAGAGCAAAGTTGTAGCGCTACATCAATCTTTTTAGATATTACAGTCAGATCAAATTGAGTGACTCGTACCAAGACTTTTCCTGCAGTATACGGTAATTATCCCATCGGGTATGCATCCTTCAGGTTTGATCCAGATCCAGCGAGCATCGGGTCTGATTCCTTCGATGTCATACCATGGACTCTCTCCATGTAGACGGGCCTCGTAGGCCTGCTTCCAGGCTGAGTCGTCTAAACCAACTTCTTGCCACCCCTCGTAGAATTGGTCGGTGCACTTCCAAGATGCATCTGTGACGAAAGTCCCGAATGAGCCGAGGAAGCCGCCCTTTATTACTTCGTTCTGGCCACTGACGGCGACCACCTGAGCTGAGGCAGGGAGCAGAGTTGTATCAGCGTTGCCTGGGAAAGTGGGATACTGCAAGTTCACTTCGACGCCATCAATGAACAGATGCAGGTTGCTATCAGCGGTGATCGTCAGGTCCTGGTCGACGCATATCGCCAGAGGAGCTGCATTCACCATCCATTGATGACATGACATTTGGAAGAAAACCAGCAGACAGAAGACCGCCTTCGCTGATCCTATATGAAGTTCAACAGGGATACAACGAAATCAAACATACTATAACATATGCAATCGTTATCGTAAACTCAAAATTTTCAAAAGGCACAGGTAACCTGCTGCAGCCTATTCACGACCGCTGCTTCGAGTCAGAGGGTTGTCCAAAGAAATCATGAGGTTACCAGAAAGAGGGGCGGGGAGCTGTTAGCGCGGTTTTATCTAAGTCGAGCAACATTGGAAGGCGGAGGATCAGATGGGACAGAGTAGGAATGTTGAATTGGTAAAACTTTAATATTGAGTGGAAAGCCTGAGGAGTGATAGATATTGGACCCTAAGACAGATGACGATTTGTGAGTGACTGTTCTGGCGGATGAACCAAACATGTTCGGAACTCAGAATTGAGATCGTTACAGAGTTGAGGTGCAGTGTGATAGATGGTTTGAGAATTTGAGATGAGTATAGTGACTGAGTTTCGGAAAGACTGAGAGAGAAAGATGATCGGGTAAATGGCTGCATGGTGGAGTTAGCGCAGATACTTGGGCTGGGAATATTGTAGAGAGTTGTAGGTTAGTGATAAGACTTTGAAGTGGATTTTCTCTTTAATTTTCAGCCAATGGATTGATTTGAGGAGTGTCATCCTGATAATTGATATTCTGGCGACAACTCGGGCTCGAGAATTTTTTATAAGTTGCAGGCGCTTAATTTGGTTGGATTCAAGGTTCGGAAGAAAGAATTTAAGAGAGATTTGCAATAATGAAACTCGCAGCGAAGGATAATTACAGAATATATGACATCTCACTCTTTGTCCATCTGCGTCCTTATTGCCTTCACCCTTCTGGAATTTTATACTGTCGTCTAACCTTGATCTGTGCCCAAATAATTTGTGACAGGGTAGTCGATCAGTTTTGGGCGATCGCCTGGCAGCATGTTCGAGTACCGGTGGAGCCTCCCCAGGACGTCTGTTGTCTAGCGATTTTAAAGTTGTTGAAGTACGATTCCCTTTGTCACCAAGCACTATAATTTGTTGTCTGCATCAACTGTGGGTTAGAGGGCCTTTTGTGGCTGAAGGAATGTGACGAATTTTAGACGCCTTGACCCGGTTTTGCACGCCTTGACCCGGTATTGCACGTCTTGACCCGGTTTTGCACGCCTTGACCCGGCTTTGCACGCCTTGGCCCGGTTTTGGACGCTTGACCCCTTTGGAAGTCCCCCGGGCCCTGCCTGGAGGGGGACTTGCCTAAGTCCCCCGGGACCTGCCTGGAGGGGACCTGCCTAAGTCCCCCGGGACCTGCCTAAGTCCCCGAGACCTGCCTAGGCTTGCTGAGAGGGGAAAAGTATAAATAGCGTTGCTTAAGACGCTTATTAGTCACTCGATTTTTATTGTCAGCTCAGTTGATGTCAGACAGTTGATCAGTGCAGTTGAAGTTAGACAGTCGTTGAGTGCAGTTGATTTGTAAATTGTCAGTCGATTCAGTTCGTTCGTTGAATAATACAAGTGTTTGTGTTGACTTGGCTCTTGTCGTCTTTCACGTTGCTGGCATCGGTAAGACCTCTGCCCGACCGGAGAGGCCGAGCCTGGCTGAACATTGAAGACAGGGAGGATTCCAGAGATGCTATCCTGGTAACTATTGAAGAAAGAGAGGACTCCGCCCTGGCATTCCGGGAGAAGAAAGACAGTTGGATTGTTGACCGCTTCCCCCGAAGGACGAAGAAAAGAAAGAAGGGAGATTTTCGCCACATTGGTTCCATAAGTGGGGTCAAGTCAATCTCTCCACCAAAGTTGAGTTTCGTCACAGGAACATTGGAAAAGTGTCCTGCTAGTAGCAGGCTCTTCATGGTCGAGTGTTTGGAGGAATAGGAGGAAGTACGAACACGTCACGCCGCTTCTCCGCGATGTCCTCCATTGGCTGCCTGTTCCGTTTCGCTCGAGTTCAAGCTCTGTCTGCTTGTCCTTAAATCACTTCACGTAGCTGCGCCCGAGTACATGCGCGATTGTTGCACCGGGACTCATTCCTCCGCATCCGGGCTCCGGCTCCGATCGCTTGCGAAGATCGATCTCTCTGTGCGGAGGATGAGGACGCGCCTCGGCGATCGTGCTTTCTCGGCCGCCGGCCCTCGATGCTGGAACATACTTCCTCCTGCTATTCGATTGGCCGACTCATGCTAAATCACATTTGCTCGCCAGGGCTTATCCCGACTGTTGTTAGTTGTTTTGTAAGGCGCCCTTGTAAAGGCATGGCGAAACCCCAGGACTTCTTGATTCAGGTTTCGACACCTCCACAGCATCTTGAGACACAGGTGACATCTCTAAGCGTTCTAGCCTTGACCTTACGTCCGTTAATATCTCACGCATTTCCGTTTTTATGGCACCCACCTCTTCGCGTGTAGCACTAATTTCGCTACGGGTGGCACTTATTTCACCACGTGTAGCACCCAACTCCGTTTCTATTCGACCATGCATGAACTCTACAGCTGAGCCTGGATACGACCAACATGAAATGCGCGATGACGGGATGCTCCTATGTGAATCCATGTAAGTAGCTCTATATAAAGCTACAAATATATGTATCCCTATTATCTTCCTTCCTTATCAACTCTAAAGTTATAACGAACCGGCCGAAGTTCGATAGGAATTATACAACAGATGCTTAATCAATATGAGACTGAAACTTATCTTAAGTAACAGAAATCTACACCACTACGTCTACAATCCACAGCAGTAGTTGGAGCACAGAATCTATCGAAATTATCATGGAACCCAATCCGTTCTCTCTCAATCAATCAATCAATTTCGTTTATTCTCTTTCGTATTTATAATTAGAGTTCCCTTAAAGAAATCGGTGTTTGATATGTTTATATGGCGATTATAGTAGAAAAGAGAATTGCTCACACACCGTGGCAAGGTCATACCTGTCCACTCCATATTTCTGGAAGGAAAGTAATCTGGCACGATTATCACGAACACAAGTCCTGCACGATCTAAGGAGTTGATGTGTCTGATACCGACTTCTTGCCCTCAACGCCTTTTACAAGAATTCTGCGTAGATGTTGACTTACTTTGACTTATGGCCTTGGCGATGCTCCCGCACGCATAAGCCGCTCGTTTATGGAAGACCTCCATCCCTCTCTGTTGTATGCCCGGTGCGTAGATGTATAATGGGCCTATGTACGATGGTATATTCAACAAGGTCTTCGCTTATCATTACAGAGGATTAATTACTGATTAGTTGACATGCCATGGACTTTACTTCTGCAAAGACTATCATCTTCGCCACTCCATTGAAGTGATGTTGTCAGAAATTTAGACTCTCTAAAAATGATCAATTGTCACGTTTTTAACATTTAACGGAAAGTTTAAAGTAATTCTGTTGTGGCGTTCAAGTGAAATAAATTACCACGATATGAACGACTAGGCCCCAAAATATAGTTTAATCATCAGGTCATCAATGTCGGATCCAGAAGTTTACAAATGATGCGTCTAGCCCGTATTTTACGTCACCGATGTTTTCATATTGTGCCTTTATTAGAAATAAAGTGCCCGTCTTTTTGATAACTAGTAGCAACCTCTTTAGTTTCCAAACATCTTGGACCATTTTCAAATACATTGTCGATTGGGTCCTTTTAAAGTTGCACACCAGTGACAACGTAAGATGTAGGACAGTCGGCACCAGCGTAGTGTCATCTGTCTTAGAGCATAACGCAGGTCCCATATGGTAGGACATATAAAACCCACGTATGTATGTATGTATGTATGTATGTATGTATGTATGTATGCATGTATGTATGTATGTATGTATGTATGTATGTATGTATGTATGTATGTATGTATGTATGTATGTATGTATGTATGTATATGTATGTATGTATGTATGTATGTATGTATGTATGTATGTATGTATGTATGTATGTATCTATGTATCCATGTATCTATGTATCATAGCACCCTTTAGCTAACTCACAAAGGCTCTCCCACGTGGTAAGGCATACGAATTTCATATATTTTATCTAACAATATATGGGACCATATTATGTAAGATATTGAAGGCAGTGATATGGAAATATTGTCAAAATTGTATGGGCTTCATACACCTGATATATAATGCTGCTGTTGGGAATGTCTTTAGCAATTTCACGTTATCTAACTTACAATAGCTCTAAATGTAGCTACAGTATTAAATGCAATATCTTTAATAAAAAATGATGAAATAGTAATATTCTGCTAGCCCGCCATCTTCCCTGCCGTGGCTTCATCTTCAGAGATTGAAATGAACAGAGCATTAGGCCATTGTCCAATCCTTATGTTTTGTTTGTTTAAGTGTCATGAGCCTAATACATACCGAGAGCTCATATCCCATAGGAAAGTCCTTCTCCAGCTGTCTTCCACCAGCTCTCCATCTTATAGTTCTGCACGAGTCTGACTGCAACGAATAGATGTCTGCTTTAAATTTTTGTAGGCTTGGATGTAGTATTATTTTTGCGACTGAGTGAATGTATGAGTGGATATATATGTTTCTGTGTAAGTGGTCCATCATAATGCAGCGACTTTATTGTCTCGATGACAATCATTCCTGTCCATAGGCCTAGATCAATTCATTCTGCATCACGTCTCAACCTGGTTGTCTCACGCGTCTAAATTTCCACAGAACATCAGATGCGATTGAGAGAAAACTTTTCTGTAATATGCTGCATTGAATTCTACGATTGTTATCAATTATAGCTACAATACTTGAGACACACACCACAGATCTTAAGACTAGATCCATCGCTAAAAAGCACAAATGCCGTTGCACACTTGTGTCTGTCCATCCGCTTCACAGACCTTTGTACCTTCGTCTTCGTAGACGTACGTCGTTTGACTGGGCGAGTCTGTGTTAAACGACACCTTCACTCAACCACAATGCTGACGAATGAACGAATGCGAAGGACTAGACCTGTTAATTTTAAGGAGAGGTCGTCATACGATTTTCTAATTGACTCTGAAATAGAAATGTCTCAAGAGGATCCAGGAAACCATTGAAATGTGAATGTAGGTCAAATCAACAAAATCTCCCACGCTGAGTTGGAACGTCTTCTAAGACTAAGAGTAGTCCGGCCTCTCCTAGACACTAGAGCAGAGGTGTCAAAGAGCCGGCCCGCGGGCCATTTGTGGCCCGCTGACTAAGTTCGTAAATAATTGTATATATTTGGATGCAATTGTGCATTAAACGATACAAATATACATATATGATTTACATTTGAACAGTATAGAACTATAGATACATGTATGATTTACCTTTGTACAATACATGTAAAAATAAATACATACACAGTGCGTAATTTCACGTTATGGTACGATGACCCTCCTATAGAAACCTCATTGAAATGACGGATTGTGCTTCAAAGTTAGATTGAAATATTAACTGTGCATAGTGATAGTTACGACTGATTACGGTTGGGTTCTGCAGGGTGTGCCATCGGCTGATGCCTTGTGCTATAGGTTCGGCGCTATAGAAGTTACTGATTAATAATGCCACATATTATGTGATTTCATTTTTAATGGCGGATTTGGATTATGATGATAGCGAAGACGATTCATATGATGATGATAATGATGATGACGATGAAGACGACGACGATTATATTGGTAACAAAGACGACGAAGATCCAGTTCAAACGAAGACGCTGGTGTATTTTTTTAGTAACTACTGCGTGTGTTGTAGGCTATATGCTTACAATACCTATAGATTTTCGATTTCACTGCAACTCTGCTTTGGCTCACCGAGACCCACATCGTAAGTAAGGATTATTATACAGAAGGGTTTTAGACAGAGGTGTTTTAATTACTTTGGTTTCCAGTATAAGTATTTAGATCTCAAGTACGAATACACCTATGAATTATTAAGTCTTAATACTTTGGCCTCAACTACTAGTACGAGAACAAGTTCTGTTGTCATAATAATAACAACTGTGTTTTGAGACAGTTTGAGAATGTTTGCTGAACAGAGTTACATGTATATGCAACATATCACATAACACGTGGAAGACCGTTCCGATAGGAACATAAAGCATTCACAGTGAACCTCATTCACACGTAAACTCCATACAGATTCAGTGATCCATCGTCAGCAGTATAAATCATAAACTGCATTACTCGAAAGGGTTCAAATGTCTACCTATGACTTCATTGTGCAGAGCTTGTTTGACAGTGGCACTCGATTTAAGGGCCCTGTCAATCCACTACAGCTTGAATTTTGGAGTAAAGATAGCATAAATCATGAGATATATCGGAAGCAAAAGGACGGGCTTTGGTGTCACTTGAAAGTAGTTCTTGTAGCAGAGTCACGCGATGGAGTATTCCATCAAATCTATGCATCGATTCCATTTCTTTGCCAGCAGGAATGCAAATATTCAGTGTAGGCTATGCTTTGTGTCTTTCAAATGATTAATAAAAGACAAGACTGAAGGCAATGCTTAAACCAAGGGAAGCCACAGTTTCGCCTTCGGTCAAACATGTTTCTTCCACCAAAGGAACGAGAATCTCCACCAACTCAGTCAGCTGTGCAAACTCTACTGGTCAGACGAAGAGGTTAGGCTAGTTAGGTATCGCAATGCCTGAAACCCAATGAAAAATTGTGAGCTTTGAGGCGCTTGTTACAGAAAGACAAAGAATTCGAGCTTTGGACAAATACTGGTAGCCGATTCCGATCCTTGAAGGCAGCAACATGGAATACACAATCAATCAATCAATTTCGTTTATTCACAACACCAAGCTGACAGGTCGCAACTTGTTACAGGTAACAGATAGGAAAAATTGTCTAAGCTCTGACAGTTAGTTATTAAATGGGTTGAGATAGCAAATATTATCTCTGCTCTAACTAAAGAAGAATTAGGCTAGTGGCAATGTTAGTTAGGGCAACAAACGAGGTTACCAATATGGTATAGACCGGAGATAATGCCTGACCACGAGAGTTTGCACGAGAGAACATGATAGTGCTGCGCTGAGGCTCAACCATTAGACCCATACCCGAAGATTGCGGACTACGTGGCGAAATGTAAGGAGGTAGTAGTGGTTGAAGGTAAGCCACTAGAATTGCAAACAGGCATCAAAGCCCATAACATCAAGAAAAACAATGCAACAGCTGAACTATTTATTTGCATCACTATAAAAATCACGTCTTAATCACGTGTCGTTGAGATGAACCATGCAGAATATCGATTAACAAGTTTTATAGTTCTCATAGAGCGCAATGGCGCTTAGGCATTAAGAAACGGTGGTTTAATTATGATAAATCCAAACTACTGACAATTTTATGGTAAAACAAACCGCTATCATTAAAAAACTTAGTGTCTTTCATGCGTACTTTATAATAATATCGTTGAAAACATTTTTACTTTCATCTTTGTTAAAAAGGCTAACTCAGATGTAGGAGTGGCCTCTGAAACGTTTGGTACAGTAAAGCAGGATAGTTGTACATCTATGACATTAAGTGCAGTTAGTCAATTTAGGAGAGGGGAGGAAAGACAGAGAAAGGGAGCGGTAGAAGATTTCTCCAGAAGAGATATTTTTCCCCAGCAAGTGCGCAGGCGCTCTGTGTGGAATACGGTAGTTATTAATACTTCTACTATTATTAATTTTATTATTTATTTATTTTTAATTATCGCTATTATTACTGTCACTATTGTCATCATCATTATCATTATCACCAGCATCAGCTTCTGAAATGATTCAATGCTATTAATAAATCAAAAGCGCTCGGATATGTAGCATGCGATAATTTACGAAGTACTTAAGGTCGGCTTCCAATTTTCATCAGCTGGCATTACAGGCCTCGAGCACCACACGGGCGCTTGTCATACAACCGCCCGTTGGTACAGGTGGCATAGACATCCCATCCCTTGCAAGATTGGTAGTCGCCATCAGCCCTCTTTTTGCACGAACCGATGCATGCAGCTCCGGATCCAGAGCAGAGCTTTCCATGGCATTCTGTACATGTGGAGCTCTCGTATTCACATGTCTTGCTGACGTCATCCCAGACCAGACAATCTGGACAGGGGCGGCCATCAGTCAGAATTCCATTCGAACAAGTGGCATACGTACTACATCCCTTGCACGACTGATAAGGTCCATCGGGCTTATCAGTGCAGGAGGTGATGCAGGTGGGTCCTGTTCCGCTGCAAAAAGAACTTCCAGGTGGAGGTGGTGGCTGAGTTTCGCATGTTGCTGCTGTAGTTGTCGGTTGTTCAGTTGTTGTTGTTGTTGTAGTCGGCGGTGGTTCAGTTGTTGTAGTCGGCGGTAGTTCAGTTGTTGTTGTAGTCGGCGGTGGCCTAGTTGGACTCTGAGTTGTTGTAGTAGTAGTTGGTTCAGCAGTTGTTGTAGTCGGCGGTGGCCTAGTTGGACTCTGAGTCGTTGTTGTAGTAGTTGGTTCAGCAGTTGTTGTAGTCGGCGGTGGCCTAGTTGGACTCTGAGTCGTTGTTGTAGTAGTTGGTTCAGCAGTTGTTGTAGTCGGCGGTGGCCTAGTTGGGACTGGAGTTGTTGTAGTTGTTGTTGTAGTTGGGATTGGAGTTGTAGTTGTTGTAGTCGTCGGTGGCCTAGTTGGGACTGGAGTTGTTGTAGTTGTTGTAGTCGTCGGTGGCCTAGTTGGGACTGGAGTTGTTGTAGTTGTTGTAGTCGTCGGTGGCCTAGTTGGGACTGGAGTTGTCGTTGTTGGTGTAGTCGTCGGTGGCCTAGTTGGGACTGGAGTTGTTGTAGTTGGTGTAGTCGTCGTCGGTGGACGAGTTGGGACTGGAGTTGTTGTTGTTGGTGTAGTCGTCGGTGGCCTAGTTGGGACTGGAGTTGTTGTAGTTGGTGTAGTCGTCGTCGGTGGACGAGTTGAGCATTGAACTGGTGGGGCAATACAAGTGCCGACTGAAATAGATTTACAGAGTGATAGGTTATTTCACTGTAACGTTTGTCATAGGCAGCATATTAAGAGTGTTTCAATCGATACCAAAGCGTCAGGATGAGTTGTAATGAAAACACTCTTATTTGCCCAAATGGAAAACCCTTGTATTTGCCCAAATGGGAGAGGAAGAGCCCAAATTGGGATCTTCACAGTGACCTCGGGAAAAAACCTAAAGTAATTTCCCAGTTGAAATGTCTTGCTGTTGCACTAAGTGTAAAAGTTCAAAGCATGGCACACTTGAATCACAAGACCAACACCGCATTGAAGCTTTGAGGAATATTTTTATTATGAAGGTGAAGTGTAAATGCAACATTTCTTACATTTCTTAGCGTAACTCAGAATCCGTATAAAGGAACTAGCTTTCAAAACGTTGAAAGCTAGTTCCCTTATACGGATTCTGAGTGACGCTTGTTTTTCCTTCAAACCTTCTATTCATTTCCCTGTTTGGGATCCGTCAAATGTTCTGTTTATGAGTTGAAACTATTTGGCAGAAAATTTAAGATTCCTGCAATTTCACCGTATTGTGACCTCCTCTGTCCTCTCTTATTTAAAATCACGGCACAATCTTCTATATTCTCCAGTCAGATTTAAACCCTATTTTGACTTAATAAGATCATGAGCAAGAAAATTCAAATACGATAACTCTTGAATTTATTCGATTAAAATTACACCGTGCTCAAACTGGGTAAATAAAATACAAATACATTACATTACTCTCAATTGCAACTACTTTTCAGTTACATAATTTAATAATGCCTGGCTGACCAACATCATTTGCATGCTTCTTCCGTCAAATATGAGGAGACATGCACCAAGCCTAAGAGCGTTTCTATATCGTCACTAAATATCAAAACAAATGATTGTTGCATTTAATGCCAATAATACCGTAGGCTTACTCTTAAACTAGGGAATGGCCGATTGGCATTTTTTGCCCTTTTTTCCGATTCCGGATAATAACCGGATATTTGACCTGCTTTTCGGCCGAATCAGGATTCGATCCGATTAATCAGCAATATTTAGTTTGATTTGCAAAGATATAACGATTAGAGCTAAACCAAGACTTATTTCACACGGGACTTTCAATTATAAAGATGAAAGATTACCGCAGGAGGTCGACAAAACAGGTTACTATTTCTGTATTAATGAAATAAGGAATTGCTTTTTTGGTCAAAAATATTACTTTTTTGGTATTTGGATCAGTAGTCTTGGGATGCGCCGATTCGGATTGATACCGATTAGTGCAAAATCCGGTCCGAACCGCTTTCCGGCCGAATATATATTTGGCCTTTCCCTATCTTAAACTCATATGACATAAACCTCGTTCTCCTTGATTATAATAATCTTGCTTGCCGTGTTGAAAATCCTCTCAACTAAAGACGAACATTCTGGAATTGAAAGGACGTTCTGTTGATTCAGGTTGGAAGTCAAATATGTGCGACGAACATTAGCCAAAGTGTCACTTTAAAAGACCTGCAGTCTTCATTTATTGTAGTCGTTCAGCTCTTGTCTTAAAGCCGGCTGGCACAATCACGCCTGAAGGAGTCAGGACAATGAAAGTCTTCGTATTTTTTCTATGATTCCTCTTTGTCTGTTCATTAATTGATCGATCAGCGAATGACGATGACTGACATCGAGAAGTATTTTACTCATTGTGGCAAAATACTGCATTTCTGTGCATAGAGTAGGCCTAATCTTGCTTTGCTGTACATTAACTGATTTCGCCTCCATAATCAATTAGTTTGAAGTGAATAATTGAACATAGAAAAAATATAAACCAAAGCAAAGCTAATAATGTTAGGAATAAAGTTGAATGTGTTGGCCGAGGATTCAAATTGCACACTATTATTTGCCACTTACGAGTGCGTTCATGTGATAAGATAACCTGAGTTAAGTCAAAAGCAAAGATTAAAATGGACTGGTTTTCAATAATGGAGAGGAGCCAACTGCAGCATTCAATTACAACTACAAAATGATATGTAATTAACAGTTGCTAAATTCAATTGCTGTTACCATTACATGACCAAATTGTGATATTTTACGACTGAGCTGCAATCATATTTACAACTTACCAATGCCTACCTTAAAATCTGTGCTTTTCTATTTGATGTAAGAAACACTACTAAGTCATGTTGTGGCGCTACATCAATCTTTTTAGATATTACAGTTACATCAAATTGAGTGACTCGTACCAAGACTTTTCCTGCAGTATACGGTAATTATCCCAGCTTGTACGCATCCTTCAGGTTTGATCCAGATCCAGCGAGCATCGGACCTGATTCCTGTGATGTTATACCATGGACTGTCTCCATGAAGACGAACCTCATAGGCCTGCTTCCACGTTGAGTCGTCGAAACCAACTCCTTGCCACCCGTCGTGGTATTGGTCGGTGCACTTCCAAGATGCATCTGTGACGAAAGTTCCAGATGAGCCAAGGAAGCCGCCATTTATGACTTCGTTCTGGCCACTGACGGCGACCACCTTAGCTGAGGCAGGGAGTATGGGGGTGTCAGCGATTTGGGGGAAAGTGGGATACTGCAAGTCCACTTCGACGTTGTCAATGAACAGATGCAGGTTGCTATCAGCAGTGATCGTCAGGTGCTGGTCAACACATATCATCAGAGGACCCGCATTCACCATCCACTGATAACATGACAGTTGGAGGAAAACCAACAGACAGAAGACAGCTTTCGTTGATCCTATATGGAGTTTAACAGAGATACAACGAAATCAAACGTAACATACGCAATCGTATACAGTCCAATTTGGGCAACAGGGCAACAGCTTATTCACAAGTGCAACGTCGAGTCAGAGGGGTTTGTGCAGAGATATGAATGGTTGCAGAGAGACCCGAGAGAGGGAATAGACAAGTTGCTAAGGCAGGTTTCGTTTAAGTCGCCGAAGAAGATTCGATGGCGGTGGATGAAGTGAGTGAGAGTAGGAATCATTGAAGAAATGAGGGTTTGTTTTTGGGTGGAAAGCCTGAGTGATGATTGATAGGCCTATAAGAGTCTGAGGCAGGTAACGATGGGTGACAACACTAGTGGATGAAATAAAATTGCAGAACTCAGAAGGAGGTCGTTTCAGAGTCTAGGTGCAGTATTGTGGATGGCTCGTAGGAGAACTTCAGATGAGTAGTGATTGGGGTCAGGAAAGATTTAGGTATGACGATGAGCAAGTAGAGCCCGGTGGTTGAACGGTTAGTGAAGAGTTCGCGAAGATACTTTGACTAAAAATATTGTAAGGAATTGCAAGTTGGTGATAGGACTTTGAAGTGGATGGGATTTTCAGCCACTGGAGTGGTTTGAGGATGGGAGTCATGTGGTGATGCTTGGCAGTTCTGGCACCAGCTCTGGCTAGTGCGTTTTGGATAAGTTGAAGACGCTTAGGTCTACGTTGTGAGGATTCATGGTTGAGGATGAGGGAATTGCAGTAATCGAGCTATGAGTGGACAATGGAGGTAGCAATAGCGGAGGCTTTCTCTTAGCAAAATGCAGGAGACAACCTACGGTAGGCGCTGAAGAAGTGGCGCCATTGGACGTTTGAACCCTGTCCGACGCCAGAGAAATTGAAGAAGACAGAGGCGCGCGTGATTTTCATGGGTTGGATGACCATTTAGAACCAACAGAGCAGTCACAAAGTCAGCTACAGTCGCAATTGCTCCACTTGTAGTGTCTATCGGTTTAAATCTAGAAAATCGTTCTGTAGAATTGAATAAATAATTTCACCGACGCAGCTCAGTACGCTACCGGCGATGGTGGTAGAATGAGACTCTCTGAGAGTTCTCTACCAGCAAGAATCGTTTACAGATAAGACGTCAGAGTCCAGCAGCTAACTCGATATACTTCAAGGCCGTTTGTTCTGCTATCAGCTCGGCGAATTACGAGAAAATGGATTAGCCTAGAGAAACCATATCCGTTGTATATTTTGTTCTTTAGATAAACATAATTAAACAAAGCATAATTAAGTTTTATCATCAAAGAATCCACTCTGCGTCCATCCACGAGTCCATTCCTCCACCCTCTTGGATTTTTATATTGCCACCAAACGAGGACATCAAAGATCTGGATCAAGTTGTGGAATGCTCAAAGAATGGAGCGGGAGAAACTGACAAGAAAACACTGACAGAAAATACACCAACTTATTCGATATTTATGCTCCTTGGTGGAGATTTTCTCAAAAACCGTGGTCACAACTCACAAGGTCAAAAGAGCATCAAGGTCAGCCTTTCAAAACGATTCTATTCTGAACCATTTCGATGAGACCATCCCAACCTAACATTTTAGCCATAACTTTTTAAAAAACGCACATATTTATCATAATATTAGACGTTATTAAGAGGGTCAATAATAATTATTATTATATTGAACCTCTTAATAACGTGGAATAGGAGAATCTTCACGTTTACATAGGCCTACCTGTCCACTCCATATTTCTGGAAAGAAAGTAATCAGGCACAATTATCACAAACACAAGTCCTTCACAATCTAAAGAGTTAAATTATATTTGACACAGACTTCCCTCCCTCGACGTCTTTTATAGGAATTGCTCATAAGTCTTATATGTAGGCTATAGGCCGATAATCGGATAGGCCTACTCAACGCCTGCGATTATCATAATAGAAGATTATCTGTTGAATAGCTGCCTGGAGGTCATGCGTAGTCTGCCGAGACTATCGTCGTCACGAATCCCAAACATTGCTGACGTTAATAATATTCAGATACTTTAACAATAATGATTTGTAATGAACAAGTAATTCACACGTATTTAAGAAAACATTTGTTGCGGCGTACAGCTGAAACAAATTTCGAACGATAAGTAGCCTAAGCCTAAATATAGTTTTGGTATCACATCAGTGACGGCTGATCCAGAAGTTCACAAATGGTGCCCCTAGATACATTGGTCCATTAGATCCTTTTAAAGTAGCCTAAGTACACCACTGACGACGTTATAATTAAGCTTATGTAGGACAGTTGGCACCAGCGTAGTTTCATCTGTCTTAGAACATAACGTAGGCCCCATAAATGGTTATAAAACCCACGTGGTAGGGCATATGAGTTTCATATGTCCTACAACATGGCACCATATGTAAGACATTTGAAGCTAGTAATAGGGGAATTATAATATTGTCATAATTTGTGGGCTTCACAAACGCCTCAAATATAATGTTTGTTGCTATTGTGAATTTGTACCCGATCTAGAACGTATCTGATAGTTTCTTTAACATATTTCACATTATTTGACATACATTAGATCTGCTTTGATTTGGAATACTTAACAACTATTTGTAGTCCAATGTAAGAACTGCACTAACAAATTATATCTATTATTTTTTAGTTAACACCATCCAAGCTATCAAAATAATAGCAAACAACTGTGAAAGTCTTCCAAGCGCTTCAACCTCAACGAATCCCACCTTAGTAGTTCCTCTGCGTCCTCTTTCTGGTCTCTCTGGCAACCGGATTTGGAACTTCCTTTGACCATCCCTGGACAAACCCTCTAACTTGACGCAGCGCTTGTGAATAAGCTGGTACTCTGCGTTTAGCTTTACCTTAGCGTTTTAGAAATTTGAGTTTACGATTGCGATTATGATTAAGATTACTATGAAACTAGTTCTCAATAGCAATATACCGTACTGTAATTTTATTCTTTGTATATTTCTACAGATTGGAACCGCTGAAAGAAATTTTCTGAAATTGAAATATCTTCAAACTATACTGCACACAAAAACAGTTATACACTGGACCTACTGAAACAATAAAACAACCAATATTTATATAATTAAAATATTTTCAAATGAGCCTATAAATAATGCTGTTTTATCAAAACTGTCTATGACGTGAACGTAAGTGGTTCAAAATTAACAACAGGTCATCCTCAAACGGAGACAAAATTACTTCAACAAGTTGAGAGACTGGCAAGAGCAAAAGGCCTTGCAGGACCAAAGACCAACTCAGTCTAACTTCAAATCAAGCACAGAGTCTTTGCATACGATGTACATTTTTCGACAAAAGTCTACACGGAGCACACGCAGCACAGCTTATATGCAAATCACTGTACCCGGTTCAATGCCACACGCCGATTAAAACCGTGTCTATGTATGTATTATGTGACCGATTTTAAAGGCGCCTTTTGAAGTCTTACGAAAGCGCTGACGAGGTCTGACTTACGACAGTTTAAAAATGTGTCCTTTATGAAAGCCATTTCAAGCGAGAGATTGCTCCGCTCCAACGCACAAGGAAATCGGATATGATTATTCATTGTAGGCTACACCAACATGCGTTTAACAATTGGTTTATTAAAGGATATTCTTACTTCTTACTCTTTTCATGGTGCGGGATATCGGAACCATGCAACAGGTCACTTGGGTTGAAGAATGTAGGCCCTAATGGTAAATGACTCAGCTGGCTCGAAACACAAACACAGTTGTCTGATTTATAAGGGGCACAGCGACCATCGATGATCTTCCTGTAATCAGACCCTTGATCAACTGCAAACCACTGCAGTGCGTCTCACGTAGGCCTATAGGCTACCTGAACGAATAGAACATAAAATCATATCAGTTACCGATAACACGCTTCAATGCGCTCAGCCCTCCTATCTCCGTCAGTTGTTCACGGCCCAACCACTTCGTTCAACCCACTCCTTCTCCGCCCTAACACTACTCCGCCCTTCCTTCAACTCATACGGTAACTAAAATTTGCAAATCGCTCCATAGCCATAGCTGTTCCGCCTCTCTGGAACAAGCTCCCGTCAGTATTACGACAAATATTTGTGAGGCAAACAAGAGCCCAAAATGCACTCCATTTGGTTTCAAATGCTCAAAATTGCGTCGGCTTCCCCAGACCCCGATGGAGGGAACTTACGACGCTCCCCCATACCCCCTAGTCGTTAGGGGCTTCTTGCCTTCCGCATGCTCTCCCCTCTTAACCATTAATGCCAGTATAGTACAAGGCTCTGGCCTTGGACCTACAGATTTTGTCATAGCCATTTTTAGGCTTAAACCTAAATACAGTGGAAACCGTCTCCCTAAATATGCCGACGATAGCTACTTGCTGGTCCCTGCTTCCTGCATTGACAGCACTCTTTCTGAACTTGGCCATATCTCTAAGTGGGCATCCATTAGCAATCTTAAATTAAACCATGCTAAGACCAGAGAAATGGTTGTCAAACGACCGCGGTCCAAACCTATTGCCCTCCCTCCTCTCATCCCTGGCATCAAGTGGGTCCAGGAGATAGTTATTTAGGGTGTCACCATCTCTGATCGCATTTGCTTTGGGGCACACATGGACAAAATATGCTGCAAAGCCCGACAATCCATGTTCGCGCTACGTGTTTTGGTCGCCTACGGTCACGGTTACCACGGCCAACGTCTCTTTGACGTTGTTAGGGCAACTACCCTTGCACGGCTACTTTATGCCTCCTCTGTTTGGTGGGGATTTGCCACTCTAGGTGAACATAAACGCCTTAACGGTATTCTGAGAAAATTGACCCGTTCAGGCTTCCTCCCTGCCGATTTTCCTAGTTTTGACAAACACTGTTCTAGAGCTTATTCTACTCTTTTCGGTTCAATTCTCTTAAACCCTTGTCACGTCCAGTTTATTCATATAGTAAAGTCATATGTTTTCACAGATCTAAATGGTTTAGGTACTTTTATATCGAAATCATCGGTGAAAAATTTGAGGTAAATTAAAGCTCAAAATGTATGCATCAAATGCTCAAAATTGCGTCGGCTTCTGGGGCTCTGCTCCAGACCCCGATGGGGGAGCTTACAACGCTTACAACACCCCCAGTCGTTAGGGGCTTCGCGCCTTCGGCAATCACAGCTTCGCGCCTTCGGCGCTCGCAATACCCCCCCTTCAGACATTCTAGTAGTTCACCAACTTCTGGACCGTGGTTGCGCCCCTGCTCCACAGGTCTTTCACTCAAAACTGAAAACACTACTTTTCACTAATCCTATCGTGATTCCTCTTCTTCCCCTCACCTCCCTCGCCGTTTCAACTCTAAACACCATCCACCTTAGCCGTCTGACTGTCTGCTTGCCTGACTGGATTTTGACCCCTGCCTATCGATTTTGTTTTGACTAAGCGCCTGTGAATAAGTTGGTTCCCACGACTTCGCTTTTTGGGCGCTGTAGAAATATCGAGATTACGATTAAAACGTATAGTTCGAAAGCCTAAAGATAGGCCTATGCAGTATGCGTGCAAGTTAGTATTGTGTACGCATGTATGCATGCATGTATACATTCATTCATTCTGAGTATTTATATAGCGCCTCTTCGAGAACTCTCCTCAGAGGCGCTCTCTGCGCTAGCCTATTGTGATGTTAAGTGTCATTACAAACGAAAATATTACAAAACAATTAGCAAAACAATACACAGTAAGCTAGAAGAGTCACCACTGGCGGGTCCACGAACACACGTGAAACCAATCAACAGATTCCCGTCGAAAGCTAACAGATGGCATCGATGTTCAGAGTTTCTGAGCCAAGTTGCGTCGATTGAGTAGAGCGGCCACAGGTGGCAGCGTTCGCAAGCACGGTGAGGATACCGACGAGCAGTCTCCCACTGGTAGAAGATGAGGCACGTCCGGATATTCGTCGAGGCACAAAGATCACGCAGAAAAAGGCACTAGTCGTGTCTCGGTTGGTAGATTGACTGAAGGTCGAGGTCACTCCAATGGCCCGCGTCGGTCGTCCTCCACCGAGACGAAAACATTCGGCTACAGGCGGGGTACACGGTCCGTATGGCTGAGGCTCGAACGTACATCAGAATTAAGGATATGGGCCTGATATAGTCATATGGCGACACGGCGACTTCCCAACAAAATGTCATCAAACGCACAAACTCTTTGTCAAACCCGACGAATAAGTCCGGTACGCAAACCTAGCACCAAAAAACTCCAACGTATCCGAAGTAGACCCTATACTGAGAAAGTTCTGCGTCCAGAAGAAATAATTCGTTGAAATGACGGAGAAGTCGATCATCGACCGACATGGCCGATGATATGCGCAGACATAATATATGTACAGTAGGTATGTGTGCATGACAAAGTATGGTCATAATAATAACTGGGACTCGCAGCATTGGTGCCCAAAACTGCCCATGCATGCATGCGAACACAGGTTTTCGGTCCTTGCGGCAAAAACGAAGAACTCATTGGGAACACACAGGACCGCCGTCTTAACAGCATTGCAGACCCTGGGCAACACAACGCACTGGGCCCCTGCGTGGGTGGCCACGAACATAAAAATTTTAATGGTTAATGAAATCAAACCTATAGGCCTACACCCATGTATTGGTACTTTCAACATTCACTTTGTAACTAAATGAATGTTTAAACATAAGAAACATTTTTGTAAAGCGAACGTTGATCAACACAAACTTTTGAACAAAATGACATAAGCCTTGAAAAACTCAAATATTTCAACATTTAAAGATGATTAATTAGTACACCGTACACTGTCGTACAGAGGTGGTATCGCATGAATTACCTAACATTAGGCCTAATCAACACAAACTTTTGCGAAAGTTCTTTGCAGAAAATTGATTTATAATTGGCTTGAAGTCAATGGTCTTCAGGATGTCATTTTCTTCTTCTAGTCTTTTAATTTGGGGCCCTAGAATCGTGAGGACTCTGGCGACTGTTCAGCGTGCCCATGCCTTAGGACGGCACTGGGGTCACAGACTTCAAGATGCGCAAATTGAGGCGGTGGCTCCAACTCATTCGACAGCATTGCCAAAATGGTGCGTGAAATACGCCCCATATTGGCCTATGCTGTCTTTATAGGGTCCTATATGGAAGTATGGGTTCTATAAAGGTATGACACCAAGCCACGAATTGCTCTCTGAGCATGTACAGACTTACATGTGTGTCGAACCTGCTTTAATCATAATAATAATAATAATCTTTTCTTTAATAAGCGCCTGACAAACGCACTGCGCTGTACATTTACATGTTATGCAATAAACTTAACTACTAACAGAACAGACAGCTTGCAATACAACGGCGCTAATAGCAGCCTACAAAGCATATCCGCCCAACGGGGGCTCGAACTCGGTACCTCTCGGTCTCTGTGCCAGATGTTATCCAAAGCGCCACGGGCCCCCCCAGATCAACACTAAACACCTCTCGCTGTCTGTCAAAGCTGCTTCTAGTCTGAGTGGATTCTGGTACTACAATTTCTGCGAACCTCTCCGTCTCTCTCGGATAAATCAACTTCAAGCCCTTTCACACTCTGCTGTTCGGCCTATTCGTGTGACTCCAAAGTATGGTCTTATAATACTGTACCTGGGACTTGCTGCAATTGTCTTTGTGTCTCATTGTTTAAGGCGCCTTTTAAAGTCTGTCAAAAGCGCTTAAACGTGCTATCTTATCTGAAGATGTCTGACTTACTATAGTTTGAAAATGTGCCCTCTATGCTAGCTATTTCAAGCGGAGAGATTGCTCCGCTCCAATGCACAAGGAAATCGGATATGCTCGCATCGTGGTGTGATATCGGTACCATGCAGCAAGCCCCCACAGGTTGCAGACTGTATAGGCCCTTATCGATCGCTGACCCAACTGACTCGAGTCAAAAACACACAGCTTTCTGGTGTATCAGAGGCTACATCGCCCACTGATGATCATCCTATAAGCAGGCTCTTGAAAGTAAATATTTTTCTGCACCGTCAGACAATGCAGTGTGGCTCACGTGTAGTTCGAAGGCATATAGGTATATAATTATGTGAACTAAAGTTTTGTACGTACCGTAGGTATGTATGTACGTATACTTATATGTACGTATATATGTGTAGGCCCTACTCGTAAACTCAAAACTTCTAAACAAGCTGTCTCAGAAATGCTTCCTTGCCCGGATGCTATACAAATAAACAAGGTTTCCCTAGATCTGGGTATTTATGCTCTTCATTTTCCCTTATGATTAACTCTTCCTCCCCTATGTTTCCCATTTATATATATTAATTTCACTCATTCAATTCTTGACTTGTATATATATATATAAATTTTTATATATATGTTTGAATGTATTAGGCCTAAGTTTGCCATTATTAGTGTGTACAGTGCTGTGTGTTTGTTGTTGCTTCTCAATAAACTAAAGAATATACTTACTTACTTACTCAAAGCGTCACTTGTCGCCTTTGTCAATGGCTGGTCCAAAGCATTGGATTCGCTGTCCATTTCAGTTAGTTCTATCGACTCCTTGATGTCACTCAGAACTAAACTTGAGGATTCGTCTCTTTCCACTTGTTTACCCACCGTAACCTGCTTCTGAGATCTCTGATCTATCGAAATTTAACCTGGCTTCTTCAATGAGATTCTGATTGGAATTTCACTTGAATTAAGCGATCATCGATTGATCTGTTGGGCATTATTGTAATTATCAGCACTTTAGACGCAATTAGATTAAGACATTGAATATTTATGCATGCATTTATGCACGTGTACATGTACGAGTATGTATCAAGATACTCAGTATAGCACCTTTTAAGGACCTAGCAAAGCGCTGCACACATCTGTCTGATATGAACAAATGCTTTTTAAGACAGTGTGTGAAAATGTTTGCTGCACAGGACCGAGTGGAACGATAGCTTAAGTAAATGCAATGGAAGACTGTTCCACAAAGATGGAACATGTAGGCCTATGTATATAGGTATATATATATAGTATATATATATATATATATATATATATATATATGCATAGGTCGCACGAATCGTAACATCTGCCTCGCAATTTCTGTCTATGCAGTTTCCCTGTATTCAATCCAGCTTTCTGAAAAAGTTTGTCTAATAATAGCCTATGTGACGCGAGCGCCCGGATATTTTCTGTTTCTGCTCATAAGCGCTTGAAAAACATGTACTGTTTGGTCGAGGTCTTGTGTTCCTAGCTAGGATTTGCATCTGAAGAGTTTTTCTTGAAGCGGTTCTATACAATAACAATTACATACATAAATGCCTACATTATACACATGCTTACATACGTGAATATGTCATAATATATACAGTAGCGATTTCACTTGTTAGATAAAAGTTTATTGTTTAAATATTTTTATTCTTCCATAAGAATAAGGTCCGTTTATTAAAGAGCACCACTACGAATGATAGCACACTATCGTAGCCATTAAATGTAGACTAGATACTTCTGTGTAATTGTAGGCTACATTTAAATGCAATACTTGTAAATGTAGAGGATTGTAAATGTGGATAGAGTGGCGGGATATTAGATATTGAACGAATTTACCTCAGTACTGGACATTTTCTCGTTAAATCTGCATTGGGATCCATTCTTGCATGTAAGGCTCTTTCACGTGGTTGAACAGTAAGCCTATGTAGGCCTACAACAGGAGTTCATTCCAATTACGCTATAACGCTGTCTTTAAACTTACTTTGATGTCGAGGGCTCAGGTAATATTCACCTCTGTCATCACCTGATTGTTCCTCTTGAGATTCCAGTGAATATTCTGCTGGTGGATCAGGAATGGGGAGTCCTGCTCCACGAGGTAGGCCTACTACGTGGTGAAATGCAGAATGATCATCAGGATGGTTGACAGTCCAGTTCTTCGTGGAGATTCCCTGCTGAAGAGGTGGCACCACAAAATATAACAGTCTGTCATACGATTGGTTGGCTTTCTCCATATCATAGGAACAGCAGCATTTTGTACAGATATTTAGCCTGCTCCAGTGCTCCTGCTTGGAACAATTCGATGTCTACAGATGTATGTGCAACAGCAGTAGCATTCGTTTGCCCATTTACGATGAAATTGTTATCTGTTTCATTGTGTTGTGAGCTGCCCGTTTGTGGCGAAATAAAGTATATTATATAGACAATAAATGTATATATATGTCAATAAATGTATATATATATATATGTCAATAAATTAGCATAGGCTATTATGATGATTGAAATTGTAAATTGAACATTTAAATGACAACATATGAGAAAAAATTTCATTGGGTCTTCATACCCTACATGTTGGGTAATAAGACCCACATCAAGACTTTAATTTTTTTAAATTGATTTCCTATTGTTTGACGTTCAATTTCAGCAAAGTAATTAACCCACTATGTAACTATATGCCTACCACCCACTTGGCGTTTAGTTTTTTGCAGTCATAGTTGCATAACAGTGGCTGTTTTTTCCTTAAATTCGTTAGGTGTGCCTTATTCCACCCAGTTACCTTATACGCAGAGGTTGCAAGTTGCGTTAAATTGCGTTAAGGAATTTAAAGTGTCTATCGCCCAATCCTGCAAAACAATGGTCCTCCATTCATTTGATTGGTTATGGTCGATCTACCAGATTGCTTTCTCTATACCTGCCATGTTAAGACGTTTGACGTCTTAACAGACAATGACACGGCCGAAGTGGCGGATTACAATAGGTCTACTGAAAGTTAGCACACGTAGGCCTAGGCCTGAAGTGTAGCTGATGTCAAAGAAGTGAAGGGGTACCAATTTTATAGTCTAATACACTGATAATAATTATATTCATTATTGTTATTATTTTTATTATTATTATTATTATTATTATTATTATTATTATTATTATTATTATTATTATTATTATTATTATTATTATTATTATTATTATTATTATTATTATTATTATTATTATTATTATTATTATTATTATTATTATTATTATTATTATTATTATTATTATTATTATTATTATTATTCTGGTAAAACATTAATTATAAAGATAACAATAAGCGGAACCCCACAGAACGGCCCAGGACAAATCGGCCCCGACAAAACGGCCCCGAGAAATGGGCCCCGACAAAACGACCCTTACAAAACTGCCCTCGTCAAAATGGCCTCGACAAACAGCCCCGTCATTTCGGCCCCCGTCATAACGGCCCCGTCATATCGACCCCGTCATATCGGCCCCCCCGTCAAATCGACCCCCGTCAAATCGGCCCCAGTCGTATCGGCCCCAGTCACATCGGCCCTCACAAAATATCCCATGTCCCAAGTAGGCCTACTTTTAAGTTCGATCGTTGAAAAGAATTCTTTGCGTAAATAGAACTTCGGATTGGTAAAACCGTAGTTTACGTTGCCAAATTATTTTATGTGGTCTGTTTAAAATGGAAGTTGGATTGCTGAAATTAGGAAAATAGTTTGGGCGTTAGAATTGAAGTTGGATTTATAAAAAAATAATTGGCTGCGTAAATAGAAGCTGGATTTATGATAGTTGTCATTGAAAGCATTTAAATAATTAAATACGCCAACCAGTTAGCATCTGACGATGGTTCCCGCAGTCCATTGTCCAGCTGAACCGTCGCTTGAGACCTCGTTTCAACATATAGTTTGTCAGCGTAAGCTTAAAAGTACTTGGAACATTGGCTATTTTGTATGGGCCGATGTGACTGGGGCCGATATGACTGGGGCCGATATGACGGGGGCCGATACAGTGTTGTGCACGAGACCAAAATTCCAAGACCAAGACCGAGACCAAGACCGCGGGGTCCAAGACCAAGACTGAGACCAAGACCGCGTGGTTCAAGACCAAGACCGAGACCAAGACCGCGTGGTCCAAGACCGAGACCGAGACCAAGACCGCATCATCCAGGACCAAGATCTAAGCCTCAAGACCATAAACGCAATTCTCAGTTGTAGTGTTATATATTCCCATTATTCAGATCAGAAGCTTATTATATTTATAGTTATGGTTTTTGTCCCCAAGTCTTCGAGGTCTCATGAAGAGCACACTATAGCTAAAGACACTCTCAGTAGGTGCAGATGTTGCGGAATACAAAAACTTTGCCAGTAGAGAAAAATTCCCCACCAAATATCTGAGCTGCATCGTTTACTCGGCTACTAATTTTGCCTCGAGAAACTGCATCAGTGTAAGCTTAACTAGTCACTAAAGCACCATAGGTCATGGTTAACTGTGCCTCAACGTTTTCTTGTCGCTTCTGATAAGAAGCGAACAACGCGGTCCTCTCTCGCTTTCTCCTATATATGCGGATCGTAGCATGAATTCGAAGCTATCTCAGAAGTCCCTGAATAACCGAAAATATCGACAACATTTAACAAATAATCCACTCTAGTTCCCACCAAAGGCCAAACCAAAGGCGCAAGACCAAGACCAAAGGCGAATGACCGAGACCAGTCGCCCAAGACCAAGACCACACCTTTAAGACCAAGACCGCACCTTTAAAGACCAAGACCGAGACCAAGACCGGCACATTCGAGACCGAGACCAAGACCGCATTTTTCGGTCTCGAGACCAAGACCGCGGTCTCGAGACCACATCACTGGGCCGATATGACGGGGACCGATTTGACGGGGCCGATTTGACGGGATTGTTTTGTCGAGGCTATTTTGACGGGGGCGGTTTTGTCGGGGCCGTTTTGTCGGGGCCGTTTTGTCCGGGCCGATTTGTCCTGGGCCGTTCTGACGGGTCACCACAATAAGTATATCAGTGATGTTAAGGGTGCACAATGGTTCAGCGCATGGTTAGCGTGTTCGACTGCCAGACATTTAATTCCTGATCAGCGTCTTTTGAAAACCTCTCCCAACAATTCAAAATTTTATCATTGCACATAGGCCTATGTATACCAGCTTTGCAGCAGTTATTTAACCCACAGCAATTATAGAGCTCCTACAGCGATGCGATGGATCGTTGAGACAACTTAGGGAAATCTACATGCTAACTGAAGTTGAACATAGGGTTAGGCTACTGACTTGCATAGTTATAATAGGCCTACTATAGGATCTATACTGTAAGAGCTAGCTAATGAAAAGCTGAAGAGCTAACTTCCACGATGACAAGTTTTCCATCAATATTGACATTAAATTATTTTTCACTCATGTCCAATTCAAAACTGATCTTAACAGCTTCTCAAATCCTTTATTAACACGTTAAAACTTGAAATCACTGACATAGACTTCAAAGTTAACTAAATGCTTGAAAATTACAATTAGTCATTATTATAAAATATTACACTTTGCTTGCTATTTATGCAATAAGGGACCGTCCATAAATGACGTCATGTCCAGATGGGGAGGGGCTAGACATGTGTGATGCTGATTAAGCAGCAGTGAACTGCTTAATGCTTAAACTGTGATGAGAGGAGTGGGGTCAATTTTGTGCCAAAAGAGTGTGACGTCATTTATGGATGGCCCTAAGATTCACCATGCAATACAAGACTTATATATTTCTGATCTGATAATTGTTGCTACTAAGCCATGGATCAAAGTCACAAAGCAAAGAAAATGAACAATTAAATAAAATTCTTAAATCATAATTAAAACAGAATAACAGTTAGTCCTTCTGTCTGTCTGCCTGTGTCTGTCTACTTCTCCAGTGTCTTAGAAAGGAAAGTAAATGGGTTCCATAAATTGCCACAATAGCTATCAACAGCACCTAGCTATATGTTGTGAATTTCACATTAAGCACAAGGAGACAAACCCAGGACACATTGGGGTAAATATAAGAATTAATCAAGTTTCATCTACTTCATAAACTTTTATCTTCCTGGCTTTGCTATTATGCCTGTGTTCTCCCTCCCTACCTCCCTCTCTCTCTGTCCCTCCCCTCTCTCTCTGTCTCTCTGCTTTTAAGTTTAGCTTATTATTTTACAAAAAACAGTACTGGCATAAGATACAGTGAACATTTAGAACAGAAAAATCACGAACTAAACACAAACGATCAACTTACTAATGAAGCACTGTTAATAGCTGAGTGATGAAGGTCTGTGCATGCCTCCATTTCATCAAACTTGCTATGCTGACACCTGGGCTTGTAATCTATGTGCACCTGCTCTCCTCCTTTATATAAAAGGTTACACTTTAAGTGTGATTCTGAAGTGCAAATCAAAAGCTCCGTCTCTTCAGCTGATTTGAAGACTGTGACTATCAGAAAAATTACAATTACGTTACAAAAATTACACTTGTTCAGCACCATTTACTCTAGCCAAGAGATTAATATCTAGGTAGTGCCAGTCAGTTCCACATTGAAAGTTGTTCATGTACAATTTAATAAAACAAAAGCATAACCATGATTTAATTATAATGCTTATGACTCTTATTTCTAAACAAGTGCATGTGGTGAATTGCAATTAACATAGCTCCAGCTGAGCTGAATTGTGTTAACAGTTTCCAAACAGTTAATGGGATGATAGCCTCAAATGTATTGGGGGAAAATTAGTACATCATTTTCAAATAGGATGATATGATAAAATGGGCAGCCTACTACTGGTATATTTCTCAGCCCAGGTATTTATCCTAAAAGTAAACAAGTCAGCCCAAGTCATCTGTGAGGGGTAAGTCAGACTCAGTAATCACAAGTGAGTCAGGGCCTTTTGGAGATGTACTGGCTGTCCAACATGGAGAAGCCTTTGTCATACCGCATTGTATCAGTACGTATTGTATCATATGTGGTATCAGCTGGCTTGGAAACATACAGATGATCATCCCACATAAGCATAAAGATAACAGAGATCCTAAACTTCCCTTCACTCTCATGAGACTGGTGCATGTCAGTTGGTAAGCAGTATAATGCTGTGCTGTGAACGCTCCATTTGCTTGTAGCCATTCTCCATCTGGATGGGACTTATTAATTGCTTTCTACATCTGCACCCAACAGCAGGAACTTTTCCCAACAGCACCATCATGTGTAAGCTCCTATGACAATATTCCCATGTGGGCTTCAGATGTTCAATGTATGATCCCATATGGTAGGACATTATGAAGCCCATATGAGATACGGTATATTGGTCAATATGAGTTACAGATGCCCTAAATATTATGACGTCACTGTTGGGGACATCATCTGTTCCATTATTCGCCGATTGACGAACCCGATGCTTTACAGAGCTCTAACATCATTTATGCTGATGGGGAGCAAGTTCAATATATTCTCAGGTGTAGTAGAAACATTAAGCTACATACATACATACAGACATACATACAAATGTATATACATACATACAATGGAACATACATATGCAGAAAAGAAACTAACAAATTGCAGCTAAATACTATGGAGAATAGTCTATGATTTATTCAGTTTATGTTTCTGATCACCTCTAGGATTATTAAAACTTTCTTAGTTCAACTAATTTGTGAGGAGCTTCAGTTTTAAGACTAAGCTCACCAATTATTCAAATCACAAGCCATATTTCTAAATGAGAACATCAAAATCAGAATCAAACAGAAACACTATTTAAACTATGGATAAATACCTGCAACAATACAACACATGTTTATTTTCTCACCATAATTATAATTATTTCTCTAACTGAAGAATGTTTAAGCTATAATAAATGTATTTAAATGTAAAAATATAAAACTCCAAAGTTGCTCAGCACCATAGAAAAGATGTCAGAGAGACCAGCTTATTCACCGACGCCATATCGGATAAAGTCTGCAACAGACAGGTTGTTTGGTGGCTTTCAGTGCCAGGTCAGAATCTGGGTGGGTAAAGCCGCAATACAACGATAAAGATGGGCTACAATCTGCTCAGCAGGAGAATTGAAACCAAAATCAAAGCAGCTGCTGTGTCATATACATTATAGCACTATAACATTTTTAAACATAAGGTCTTAAAGCACCTTAATGAAAGTCTGAATATCTTCCTTATGAAATGTAAATGTTGGAGAACGGAATTGTTAGTCAAATATTAACATAATATCTTAACATCGATATCAATTTAGCTTTCTCATTTCCAAGCTGTTTTCACTCATAGATTTAGGAACAAATTAAACTGCAAAAAATAAATATAAGAGAATTAAAAAGATTTTGAGAAGGACATATTGTCACATAGCCCATCACAGAGAAATCCATCATAAGTCCATTTTCAGTGAATGACTTCATCCCAGTTCTTCAGCAGTAAGAAGGCAAGAACCAAAAGGAGAATTGAAGTCTTTGGTTCAGCAAAAGTTCCTCTGGATTCTGTTAACAACAAATCAAGCAGCTTTACGTATTTTGGCAAATTTATTGAAAGAGCTGACAGGAATTCTGATAATAACACAGTCTTCTAATGATATTAAAATTAAAAATAAGACTAATTGCACACAACTTCTAGAATAAATACATTAAGGAACATAGTAACTAATTGTACTAAATTTCTCAAATAAAGCATGGAAACATTTAAAACTAACATTTTACAGAAGAACTTTGAGTAGGCCTACATACTGCAATACACAAAAATCAAGAAGTATAAAAAAACTACACTGGTGAAATATAAAAATTGTTTAGCTGGAACAAACTATGGGAAAACATTACAGGATTCAACCTAGTAAATTGAGCAGTGGCGTAACTAGGGGTTCGTGCGCCCGGGGGCAAGAATTTCCTGAAAATTTTCTTTCTCAGTTCCGCCCAAAAATGTCTGATGACCTTTTTTCTTTTTTTTGCTTTTCCGTCTGTTTTTCAACAAGAAACTTGTCAACTTGTCAAATCTCATTTGCGCCCCCGCCCCGCGCCCCCAAGACTACAAAAGTTACTTTTTTAAACTATTTTTCTATTTTTACCTGATTTCTTTCACAAAAACACATTTTCAGACCTAATTTTGCGCCCCCCTGTCCTGCGCCCGGGGGCGACCCCCCTCGTTACGCCACTGAAATTGAGACCTAAAATACAAAAATAATACTTTTATTTTATGTTCTGGTTTCTAGATTATATGTTTTTGATCAAATTGCTCAACATAAATAACTTTTAGTTTTTTATTGAGCAATGTGGATTCTCAATTGTGTCCAGCTTGTCCTTCATTTAGTCTTCAAATAACAATTGCAGGAGAGCAAAATCTGTACAGACCACAGCTTTAGGAAAAGTTCTTATTGGGTTTAGTAGAAGTTGCAACGTGAAAGCATGGTGGCAACTAATTCTCTACAAGGCTAATGGCACACTGCTTTTAAACTTTATTTAAAAAGTTACAAAATCTTTACAAGTTCAAATATCTTTAGAAACTTAAAAGTTCACTGATCGACACACGACACACATAACAGGAAAAAAAGTATCTACGAAACTCTAATTTGATTAATGCAGCTGAATTCCCTCTATCTCTACAGCAGTGATAACAAAACCATAGCTCATAATGGGATGAAATGCATAAGGTTTTCTTCTCTGTACGAACAACAGTGTACAGAAAATTAGAGAGATTCCAAAATCCTTGTTGACTTTTGCAACCAGCAAATAAATGTTATAAGCTATAAAACACAATCAAAGAAAATCTCATGCATCATGGAAACTCAAAAAGACCAACAAATGACATTTGTATTAACACTTTAATGATGAGCTGCATTGTTTTCCCAGTGGCTTTTAGTATGTATGCTCACCGTTAAAGTGTTAATATAACTCAACAAAGCTAAGCAAAAACTATGCGCTACATCAGGATGTAACAAGGCTCTGCTGGGTATTGCAATGCAAAATGTTATTACCTGTTTAATTGACAAATTAAAACTCTTTGAATTGAATATTTCAGTTATCAAAATTCTGTAAATTTTCTGTATGCTATTCTATTGGTATCAATTGAAGTTTCTTAGAAATAAATATTAGAAATAAATTGTTGAAAACTCAAAAGTAAGCCTTTTTGCTGTAAGGCCCTACACAGAAATAACAGATGTTCGTTATTTCTGTAACAAATACTTTGCCAATGATGTGGCAGCAATGCTTTCCATAAATTGGAACGTAAGTACTGATATTCTCAAAAAATGTTTGGAGGCAAAATACTATATTGGTTACTGTATAAAGACTGATTGTTAAATTTCAGCACAAATTTGAGTTTTTCAAGTGGTAGTGCTGCAGAGTGACCAAAGCATTAGCATTACCTAAAAAGTAGTGCTAGCAGATCTTTTTTGCTCAACCAAAATTAGAAGTGTAGTTTTGGCCCATCAGACCTCAAGCCTCAAGAGCAAATTAAAAAATTCCAACACTGTTTGGTGACAATCCATGCATACTCAGTAATACTGTCAACCTTCTGGGCAGCTTTGAAAACACGTGGATTTTAGGAGTATGATCTCATGTAAACTGAACGTTCTGTACCAGTACTCTGCTTAGTGATATCCTAACTGTGGATGATATGATATCTCAGCAATGCCTTCAAAAGTGGAGGGATCGGCTGGGACTATAATGCACCGGAACAGCATTCTGGTTATTTTTTTGATTACCACAACGTCGTACCGGAAAAATATCTAGATTAACATGGCACCTGAAGCCAGGTGTTCAGGTTCTTTTTGTTTAGCATGGGATCAATGCATAGGCCAAACAATAGACTGGGTTTCAGTCCTAGACTTCCTAATTTATCCCATTATACAGATAATTGTCCTCAGTTGGTTTCAGCCAGTTGTCTAGCAGGGTTATAAATTATAATTCCAATGGACATTTGCTTTTAGCTGGACTAGAGTAACTGCATTTCATTTCACTAATTTACTTACTTAGGGCTTACATAAATTTCAAGCTCATAAATTATGCACATAAACCTACTAGATACAATTATAGCAAGATCAATATAGCAGGGGTGTATAAAACAAAGGAATGAGCATGCAAGGATGTTATAAGAAAAAAGCTTCAAAATTGGTTAGAGGAAACAAAAACGAAACTGGGATTCTTGCAGAGACTGACGGATGGATCATCTCACCTCTTAAGGGTAAGGACTCATTTGAATTGGTGGATTCTAGCTCCACTGCCGATGTTGTGATTTGGGAGGGACCCTCATCATATTCCTCTAGTCAGCAATAATGAATAATATAAATCAGCGATTATTACTACTTAAAATAATAGCTCAAACCAAAGACTGTCCATACGGGAGCAGACAAAATGTGAACAAATAAAAAAATTTCTTTCTTTAACAATGTTACAATATAAGAGATAATTAACAGGAATAAATCATTGTGAACATGAATCATTGGCTAACATGGAAATGAACTCCCTTAGTACTGTGAGTGAATGCTACTGCTGTTTGTACACAAGTGCATATTTACCATCATAAACACTTTTATTTTATGCACCAGCTCTCCTGCAGGCAGCTGAACCACAGCTGATTTAAATCTATTACAACTCAGTACCAGAACACACTCCCAAAAGACCTCCAACAGTTCACTAATTGTAGATCTGCTGGTGTTCTCGGAGACTCCATCCTCTTGCACCTACTTCTGGAACATTTCATTCAATCTCCAAGCTGAACTTTTCAGAACATTGTATCAGATTACTTTCTTCTTCCAATTTCTCAACAAAGAGATTTGTGCAAAGCTGAAAGAAGCTATTTACACAGGTGATATATACCTTAAATTGAATCCTACACCTGCACGTCAAACTTTCCCCTGAATTAACAACTCGTCATCAAACTATTAAATAAAAATTATTTATAAAATCTAAAAATTGGCCTATATCAATGAGAAGGAAGCATCTGTGAACAAAACCAGAGGTATATGTATAGGAACAGTGCACCATCAAAAAATGCCCACACCAAATGCAACGTCAACAAATCCACCCAAGAAATTCACCCTGATAAATCCACCTTGAAAATGTGACCTCGACAATTGTTCCCTGCTGAAAGCTTTGAACTAAATTATGGTATGCAAGAAAAATAAGCATGAATTACGCATAAATGAAATTATTAAATGTAATGTCGATATCCTATATTTCTCAGCACCACACTAAAGCCACATCAGGGAAATAAGCATATTTACTGGCTCTGCATCAAAATCAAGTCTGCAGTAAAACATTCATTAACTGTGATGAAGGAGCATCAAAGTAATTTCTATGGCATGTACTAGAATACCTACACTAGATGCAACATTCTTTTTAAGTGCTGGTGTATAAGCTGGTCTCATGATATGGCTTCTGTCTGGTGCTGAGAAATTTAAGAGACTTACATTACATTAAGTGAAATTGGTGTTTCTGTCAGGGTGCATTTGTGGAGAAATTTATGGTGTATTAGTCAGGATTTTTGGGTGCATTTGTTGAGCGCATACTTCCCAGGGTGCATATTTCAGGGCACATTTGTCATGGAAATATTAAATGAATAATGGTAGAAACTGACTGATTAAGCCTTACTCGGTACCAGTTTGCTTCTCATCCGCAGTTTATTTTGTAGAACATGGTAAATTTATTTACCACTTTAATGACGAGCTGCATCGGTTTCCCAGGACTCACTTTTAGTACACTCGTCATTAAAGTGTTAATATCTTGTGCAAGTCTAAGACATCTGCACCTGGGATATGGACGGATGCTGAATCTGAGTTAATGTCAACCCTTTCATTTCAGATGCAAATGAAATGGGTCAGGATATAACAAGCAACAGCTGGTAATATTTACATCAGTTAGTTAACTCTTCATCATCAGGATAATTAATGTCAGACCGTGGATAAGGGAAGTTTTTTTAGTTAATCTCTGTGCATCTGTGCGAGTCTGCCTGTAGAGACAGTGTCCAGTTGCATAAGCATCATTCATACACTCACAAACTTAATTTAATTCTTTTAGAACTTTACCTTCAGGCAGACTAACCAGAAGTGCTTTTGTGAATCTTGAAGAGGTCGCACTTTGGTTTTGACTGTAAAGCCTGAGGAGTGATTTATACAGAGGTTTATGATAAATGATGCTGAGTGAATGATTGGACCAGCCTAGAACAAAGTCCAGATATTCCTATTGTATAAAGATTTACACAACTAACTAAATGCATTGCAAATGCACAGATAGATACATGTATAATATCAATTATGATTTACTGAACTACCTGATGTGTGAAAAGTTAGGCTTTCTGACCAATCAGAATAGCCATACAGATTTCTTGCTTTTATTAGAACAGTGTAATTGGCATTATCCACCAGCTCCTGGAACGTGTATTCCTGGGAGAGACTTTGTGTCCGATGCGGCACAGAAACAGGAATGCTGAAGTTATGCCAAGCCATGTTGACTGAATCATTGAGCTAATCAAAAACCATTGCAATTTTAGAATCATTATCAAGTTCATTATTTTAATTCTCTTATCTTATTACTCTTTCTCAAATTATCATCATCATCTTCCTATTTATCCTGTTTTTGAATGACTGTAATTGTAATTGTAATTGTAATCGAACATTTATATAGCGCTGCTCAAAAATCAGCAGCGCTCTCGACCTGCTTCAGTGCCTGCGTCAGAGCACAAAAATGTCTTAAGGCGTCTACGGAACTGAGAAGGTGATAGGGCTAGTAACTCAAGGCGAAGAGATTGGGGAAGAGAGTTCCAAGCTGATGGGCCAACATGTGCAAAGCACCTAGAAGAAAGGCCCATTAGCAGAGCGCATGCGAGGGACAACCATAAGGCCACGGGTCGATACAGATGCGTACAAAAACTGAACCTATTATTTGATATATGCAAAGAGGCCCTCGCAGGTAAAGAGGAGACAAAGGAGCAAAAAGACCTCAGGTAGGATAGGGCCACCCCAACAAGGCAGTTACGCATGAGGGAAAGGATTTTGAATTGTACCCGCTGTTGGATAGGGAGCCAGTGAAGGGTATCCCAATATAGCCTGAGATATGGGTAAACTTTGGAATTTCTCCTATAAGCCGAGCTGCTGCATTAAGAATAGACTGCCCTTGAATCATTAGTAACTCACATTCAAGGCATCTGTCTCTCTTTCTCTGTCTCTTCTTTCAGACTTCTGCTCTCTGGCCATAAGCTACTGATGAGTTCCCAACCTGAACTTAAGTTTACGTAAATGTGCCTTGATTAAGTTCTCGTTGAAGCCTCACATACTGTAGTAGCTTATGGCTAAATGGCAATGAGAGAGAGAGAAAGAGAGTACCATTTACAGAAGACGATTTTATTCAAAAATTGAACTTAATATTGTTACTTGCATGTAAACAATTGAAATTAATACAGATGGGTGTAAAAACTGAACCTATTATTGGATACATGCAATCAATGTATTCTACTAAGTCACAGCGATTTCTCTGGATATATCTAAACCTGTTTAAAAGAAATTCTTCTGACATTTAAGACATGCCATGATATCCATTTTGTAGGCAGCAAAGAAATCTACTGCCAACATGTTTTGCAGCACAAATGCTCTGAGGCCATGCCGGGGTGGTGGTCCAAATGTAGACCACTAATTTACTTTCACAGTTATTAGAAGTTGGCAGCCCTTGAAGCATTAGGGGTCATTGCATAATTATGTAACGCTCCATGGTGGGTGGGTGGGGTCCTTGAAAACGTTACGAAACGTTAGGTGGGTGGGTGGAGCTTAACGTTGCTTAACGCTTTATCAACAGTTTTCAGTTATAACTGAATTTTAAATTAACATCGACTGGCACTTTAGACACGATGTGATCGAAGTTCAAACTTCGTGCCATTGATTTAAAACTTCACTAAAACACGCAATTGTATAAATCAACACTATGCTAGTGTTTAATACACTGCCGCCGAAGGATCCAATACCAGCAGATCGTCATTTTGCAAACTGTCGTGCTTCTTCAAGATACTCGCTCGGATATTACGTGTTCACATAGTAGGCTAAATCTTAAATTATTTTTCGTAGCAATAAATACGTTACGCTGGGGTGGGTGGGTCTAGGCCTAGGGAAACGTTACGAAGCGTTATAGGATGGGTGGGTCAAAAACGGTCATTTTCGGCGTTACGTAATTATGCAATGACCCCATAGTTAACTCACTTCAAGGAATGTGGCTTCTAAGAAGACACTTCTTTTAAAATAATTTCTGCTATAAATCCAAAACCATGTACAAGCAACATCCTTTACAGCTATGTCAACGGTCAACCACAGGCAACAGAACATAACCAAGTCTGCCTGAATTACTTTAGGGAAGGTGCTCATGTTATAAACAATTTGTTGGATAAGACAATATTTCTGGTCATTCTGACACAAATAAAACCCTTCAGCTGTGTAAATTACTGCCTGTTCTATCGCTTTAACATCTCCTAAATTTTCTACATATAATTTTGTACTTCGCTTAGGGCAAACTTATGATCCTTTCCAAAATGTGTCTAGTCTGGAATATATGTAAATCATTCATTCATTACGCTCTATATGTTATTTACTATTCTCTGTATGCTTTATAACTGTAAATTAAAAAATTCACAAACATCATTATGCACCACTGTTGAGTTATTCTTGAAGTGGAACCTAGAAGGTACGTATGAGTGTTTGTTGTAAGACTTCAACTCTTAAACTACAAGATAATGTTTCAATCACCAAATACTGGCCAGAGAGGTATTTGAGTGAGTTGCTGATGCTCTCAGATGGTTTAGGCCCATGCATGTTTATTTGGCACTTGGGCCTGTTTTTGTGTATAACTGTATACGCAAGGAATCTTTCTATCCCGTATGTCAAACTCATGCCACCCGTTATTGGCATTCCTTTAACTGTTACAGTAATAAGTAATATCATACCTGCTTGATGGCAATCACAAAGTTCAGAAGTTTCATAGGTGAAGACACTGTCCAGTGCATGGTATGCTGCTCGGAATATCTGCTCTTGCGTACATTAAGAATTTTCAGATCATAAGGTAAGGCTAAACAAGCAGAAAAACAACAAACAAATATTTTATGACAAAAATGTATAGAAACAGATTTACCGTAATTCACAAATTAAACAAAAACAGATATTTCTAGTTTAACTTCTATGGCAATAGCAGCATCAGCTAATAAAAACGACATTGTGTTGTGATTGTAATCTGTGATTGTAATCTGACATTAGATATGATTTGACATTATAATCTGACATTGTAAAGCACCACTTCAATAATAAACTCATCTGTGCATGGTGCTCCCGAATTGTCAATTAATACAGACTTGAGCTGCAATGACAAAGATCTCTAACTTGTACGTAAGGAACTGATATTTATAAATGCATGTATGCATGTATGTATGTATGTATGTATGTATGTATGTATGTATGTATGTATGTATGTATGTATGTATGTACATGGCCATTTATATTGCGCCTTACAAGAACCTCACAAAGGCACTAAAAGTAGCTAACTGATTGGTGCCTTCTCATGCATTGGACATCCTTATTGGAGCAAACTGCCTTTGAATATATGAACAGCTTCAATTAATCTGGCTCAACACACACTTCCTGGCTATGTAAAGGTCAACTGTTTAGTTAGACAGCCATGCAAGCACCTTTTAGAAGGTTCTTGAAAGGTGCTATGCAAGTGTCTTGTTACATTACATTACATGCATATGTTAAATATGATTTATGGTGGTCCAAAACTGAAGATGAAAAACATCTGTCCAAATATAGTGAGTTTAAGTCTATAGTTCGCAAACAATATAGTAAGTGTATTACTGATACATGTATTTTTTTAACATCATGAAGAGACTTCTGTAGTTCAGATAATAAATCATTACAAAAGAAGTGCAAATTAACTTACGGCTAAGTTGGACTGTTTCAGAGCCTTTGCCAATTGTGTTTTCACCGTGACAAGAGTACATGCCAAGCTGATCAGGTCGCAGTGCTCGAATGTCAAGTGCCCACACATCTTGAGAGTCAGTCTTTCTGTGATCTATTTTCAGAGTAAAATTTTTATACAGACATTGAACTCATAAGAAAACAGCGAATGAAATCTGATGGTACAGCAATGATGCAATGTTTTCACCGGAACCAGTTCTATGTCATCTGCTACTCATAACTAAACTGCACTGATGACTCCCAGTAACTTACCATTGGTTCCAATACGTAATCTAAACTACAACTTCTGTAGTACAGTTATCACAATGCGCCAGGCATCAATCAATGGTTGAAGTGAAAGCAGTCAAAAACTGTAATCCGTTGGGAGAAACCTAGCCGAAATCTCATAATTCAGACTGTAAGGGGTCATACCCAGTATTACCATGTATCACTAGTATTTCATTTTTTGTAGGTCATTATTATTACTGTTTAGGATCTTGAGTTGTGATAGTTAACCATCCTTGCTCTTTTTGACATTACATGGACTTCAACACTGTTGACCACTACTCTCATGGCATATGACAACGTCATTTGATTTGATTACATGTCATTTTCTGTTGTAGCATTTGTAGTTATGTACGTATCAGAGCTCAAAAGAAGACTCCTATTAGCATTGAATCTGAAACCCTAAACCTCAAATCAAATCTGAATGTGTGATCAAAGTGTTAAATCCCACAATTCTGAATCCCAAATCAAATCCTAAATTTATCAGAAAAAACTACACAGTTCACCTAGTCCAGATTACCTACGTCACTTGAGTATCAAATGCATTGATATTAAATTTTGTTAGGTTAGACTATGGCAATCCGCCAACTGAACCAGATGGCAGAAATCAGAACATAAGAATACGACACTACATTTTTATTAAGAATAAACTCCATTGCATAACTGCTAATATTACAGAACATAGGTAAAAAATGTAAAATCAGCCTTACTGTCTTTCACATTTGTATGACGTTCTATAATCAACTCTGAATTGTTATGATACCAACGAACAAGATCAACATCGGGGTTCGCTGAGAAGTAACACTCTATGGTGGCATCCTGTCCAGGGGCTACATAGATTACAGGGACTCTGAATGTAGTTTCCACAAAGGGAGCATCTGCAAAATTAACAGCAAAAATACAATCATTACAAGAGAAACAAATCAAAACAACTATATACATGTAACCCATAGACAATGGAACTGCATGGAATCTCCTGCTCACCTGCTGCTCAGTAATTTATCTGAGGTGGTAACCACTGAAGCAAATGAGACTACAGAATGGCTGTACATACTTTAAAAACTGACAGTGTACTTTAATGTAATGTAAATGTCCAACATATCTCAGTACCACACAAAAGCATGTCAGGGAGACCATTTACCTATAGAAAATCAGATGTACAAAAGACAGGTCGTAGAGGTCGGTTTTGGCGACAGGTCAGAATCAAGGTGGTTGGGCTGGGGAGACAGCTTGGTATATGGAAATCATAATCTGCTGCATCACCCTTTTAAGACGGAACAGTTGTAAAATAGAAAAACGTTGACTTGCCATCCGGAAAGAGAAAGACAAAAAGAAAAATATGTGGTTTGCCCAGAAAATTCCGAAATTAAACAATGAAAAGAAAATAACAAAATCGAATGGTTAATGGTGCTAGATGGCATTAGCTTAATGGAAACCATAAGACAAAAAGATTTCAGTAATAAATAAGTGTAGAAAACAATGGGATGAAGCAGATAATCTTCCACTTTCGCATCTTTATGCAGTTCTTGAAAGGCGTCATAGAAAATACATAAACAAATACATACACACAAAATTGTCAAGCAGGAAAGCAAGCAGAATTATTTAATTTGTGCAAATATTTCTAACATAACATATTTCATCACGCCAGATCCAAAGTCAGCTATAACTAATGGATTTATACATACATACGATAGTTGCAAACACGTTTGCATATTTTAAAGTGATTTACAACATGCCTTAATACTGATTTCAATCCACTTCATCATTCAGCAATTGCTTATGAAACAAATACATCAAGACATTAAGTGCCATCAAAGTTGAGAACATAAGACCTGAACTTACAGCAGCTGAACTATTAGTATAAAGTGGTATTGAATGCTTAACATACCTTTAATCCTTTAACGCCGAGCTATTTCAGTTTCCCAGACACTTTTAGTACACGCTTGTTGTTAAAGGGTTAATTATCAGTTTATGTGCAGACAGATGATCAGCGAAAGCTAGTTTAAGTTATACAATTCTATTGAGCAACTGTTAATTTCTGTACCATAGTAACTTGACTTCATTAAATAAAAAGGCAATTTAATAGGCCTAAACATGACAGAGCAGTTATGCTGCAATATATTGTTACCACATACTGCAGTTGTCTGCACTGCTCATTGAGAACACCAGTCCTATGCTACATTCTAATTTTAAATATCTCCTCAATTTTATAAATGTTAATTATTTTCTATTAGTGATTGTGGTAAACAGAGGCGCGTTTACCAGTAGGCGCACTAGGCGCGCGCCTAGGGCCCCCAAATCTTGGAGGGCCCCAAACGAATGAAAATATTTTTTTTCAATAATAAAAAATAACATTTTTAAATTTACAATTATTTCAAATATAATTTTTTATACATTTTTAGTATATCATTGTAATTGTAAAAGTAATAATTATTGTAATTTATAATTGCTTTGTTCACTTGGGCAGTAATTGGGCTAATAATTCATTTTTGTGTAAATTAACACCAAACGTGTTAGCAACAGGCAGCAACGGGCGTCTGCTGTAGTTTAGGCCTGCGTGTTGAAAGTTTAGGCTGATAATTTCGTCATTTTACAGTGTTTAAAACTTTTATTAGTATTGATAACCAGTACGTAATAGTAGACCTGGAAAATTTTAGTAGATTAAATATTGATTACAATCTGACGCAAAGAAAACACTGCTAATATCCTGGAGCTGCAAAACAAAAGAAGATAGCCAGAGCTGGATTAACCTATAAGTGAAATAAGCCATGGCTTAGGGCCCCACACGTTTTGAGGGCCCCAACTGTCAGTAGAGGGCCCCCAACTGTCAGGAAATATAAAATCAGATGGTACAAAGGTCCTATTTGACAATTTTCTTCTGAAAAAAAGATGGAAAAGCAAAAAAAAGGTCATTAGAAATTTTTCAAAGTAATAAACAATGGTTTTTCTTCAAATCTGAAACAATATTTTTGCATGGCTTTCCGGTTAGGGCCCCGGATGTCTTAACCCGGCTGGCTTAGGGCCCCGACAAAAATCCGGCCCTGAAGATAGCTCTAATGACAATAGTGAAATTCGTTGCAATCAATCAATCAATTTTTGTTTATCAAAAATAAGCTGACAAGTACGCAACTTATACAAAGAATAAATGCTCCAAAGAATAAATGCCACCAGCAAATCTCTGCAGGATCAAAGGCTATGTTTGTCGAATTTGAATTCTTTAAAAGCAATTTGCTCAAACGTTAGAGAAAATTTTCCCAACATAGAGCTGGAGGCAAAACATAAACTTGGTATTGAAAGCGATTATGACATTGCATATGAAGAAGAACAGCCGCAGAAAACCTTAAAGAAAATGTACTTTGTTTTTTGACGAAACTACCAAGAATGACGTTATATTGAGAGGACGAGAATAATTTATTGTTGGCACTTTAAACGTCGTGTGTGACAAAAACGGCTTTGAGTTCAACTTCGTAGGTTTCTGCACATGATAGACTAAACACCACTAGAGTTTCAGACTCTTTGTCTACAAGTTCAGAAGGGCCCCAAAAATGTTTGCGCCTAGGGCCCCGTTTTCTATAAACGCGCCTCTGGTGGTAAATGAGAATTTTCCTGTTTGCTTACATTCAACTTCAATTTCTATTTTACGGCTAGCTGGAACTCCCACTCCGTTAGTCGCTCTACATTCATATTCACCAGCTTCTGACCGCCCGATATCAGATAACATCAGAATTTCTTGCCCTTTCTCTTCAAGCATTTCCCGAGGTCCTTTTTTTCCCTAAATGTAAATTTAATTACTCTTTAATGTACCATTGACAATACATCTAAACAACCACACAGTATAATTTAATTCACTGTGATAAACAAAATGTAACAAACTCAAACTCAAGTTCACAGAATTAATGTAATGTCATGTAACAGTTAAATAATTTCAGAATGCTTCACTTTCATGCAGTTGTATCACTGAAATCTGAAGCTGGGTCAATTAAATATGGTTACTGGAATAACTACATTCTCACCAAGGGAAACGTAATTACTGATAGTAACCTATATTTATGCATCACTTAGCAGTGGTTGAACTGGGTGTGCTCCTGAGTAGCCTACCTTGAAGGGGCACTATATGTGACCTCCACCAAGAAAAGGGACCACTTGTCGGGAATGGACTTACTAACAGTTTTCATAAGCTTATGCCATCAGAAAATAAGGCCCAAACTTTCAGAACATTTGGCCCAAAATATATGCACTTTTTAAAGAAAATATAAAGTATAATTTGGTGGGAAATCAGACAAAGATTAAACCCGTCTCTACCCAATGCGTTAATACCAGATTTGTGGCCGTAATGCATCATGTGGGGTAATATAGTTCGTTATACAGCGGGTTTTTGCTTCTGATGCAGTAATTAGATGCAAAACTCAATAATCACGGTATTACAAAAAAAACCATTTCCGGCAGATCTAGAAAGCCACAAGTGGTCCCTTTCTCTGCCAAGGTCACATATAAAAACTCCTTAATAATAATCTCTTGTCACAATTCAATTAATAACCAAATTAAATCTTTAAGACATTTACCTATTCAAATCCTCTGAAAAGTATCAGCAACAAATATCTTAACAGTCAAGTTCCTACTGCAGTAAGCCATTCTTTTTACTTTCCAAATACAACAAAACTTACATGGAAGATCCACTGAATGACAGGCTTTGGTCTTCCATAGACTCTGCACGTTAGAGAAAACTCACTTTCCTCCACAACCCTGACAGTATTCCCATCCGGATAGAATTTGATTGATGCAGGCACTGTTGAAACATAGTTAATACACAAAGCTCGTAAAGTTTATGTCCAGAAGGTTTTCAGTTGCTTAAATTATTCAGTGAGAAGAAAATGAATATTTTATAGCCACAGAAACTTAAATAATTCAACTTACAGTTTACAAGTTAGCATAAAAAATCATCAGCTTTTGATCCTTAATGCTATAGCAATAACAACAACAAATGAATAATTATATAAAAATAAATAACTTTAAACAATTGTTTTAACACTTTCAATGTTTAAATTTTTGACTCATAATTCTTTAGTTTCTCCTCTCTTAAACAGTAACTGTCCATCATCATCACCATCATCGTCATCATCACCTTATCTGACAACAGCTGCTAGCATTCAGATAACAGTGAGTGCAAACCCTTTCCCTTGGTGTAGTATATCTATCAAGTGCAGATCTGCTATACTCAACTGCTGGACCACTTATGAGATGATTAGGAGCTGTAGATTGACCAGAATTGTTTCTGGTTTGCTCTAAATGCTTTCAACCACTTATAACAATGACTTAAACTGACAACAATGCCATTGTAATGGAAATTACTAGTTATTATTATTATTCCTATTATTAATTAGGTATATATACCATGTCATTTTATGAATTCCCTTCAAAGCACAGATAGCTATAAAAAAGGTAAATCCTAAATCATTTGCAAAATGAAATGAGAAAAAGAAGGGACCCTCAAAGCTGGTGGAAGTACATTACAAAATTGAAGACCAGCATGCGAGAAGGTATGAAAAACACATGCCCTTGTCATCAATTTGGAATAATAATTATATTTAGAATATTAATTAACAGTAATATTTATAGTAATGCTTACATCGATATTTTTCTACATTTATCACAATTTAGCCCCAAGAAGTAACTAATATCAAAGCTACTGACATCATTCTCAGCATGCTGCACTTTCACACATACCATTTACAAAAAGCTGGCTATTCTGTGGAGTTCCTCCTCTTCCAGCAACTTGGCAGGTATAGTTTCCTGCATCGTAGATGGTGACATTCCTTATTCGAAGGTTGAAGGTGTCAGCTGAGGAACCCTCAATGGAAAGTTTTTTACTTTCAGGTGGTTGATAGACTCTGCGACCCGCCGTCAAAACTCTTGAACCATTCTGCCATATGACCATTTCTGACTCCACTGTTAAATATGTACATAAGTAAATATGCCGCCTTCATTTGCAAATAACAAATAATTTTAAGTATATTATGATCAACATTACTATTAAATCCAAGAATAAAGAGAAAAACTATATATGTTGCAGAACCTGATGGATCTGGAAAGGCTAGTTTTTGCTGATGTCCACTGAAAAACTGGATGACCATGGAAAGATGGAAAACCATGGATGACCATGGAAAGCAGGTGTAGGATCTTTCTCTGTCTTTCTCTGTCTGTCTGTCTGTCTCTGTCTGTCTGTCTTTGTCTCTCTCTCTTGCCTTCTTGTGCTTGGACTATGCGTTTGACCATCAATGACCAATGGAACAAACCAGCAGTATTGTATTTTGCAATAGTTCACTGTATAATTATCCTTGTGGAAACACCAGCACTCAGAGCATATCTGAACTAGTAAAGCTCTGTTAGAATGCCAATTCTCTAGAAAGGAGTCTTCTTAGCAGAACATTTCAATAATGCAACCTCATCACTCAGCCAGCTTTAACCTTCCGTCATGTGTTCACATGCAAAGGGGTTCATTATGATTACATCATATATGCAGAACTAATTGTCTCTTGAAATAACCAGCTATAAATTATCTTAAATGCTGCAGCTTGACTGACTGGTGCCTGGATACATTTCTCTCTTCAAGTGGGCAGAACTTCCTGGGTTCTTTGCTAACAAACACAGAGTTTGAGAGTTAAGATCTTATTGCTAATTCACATATGTCTTAAAGGTGTGTGCTCTTCTTAGCCCAGGAGCTATGCATATCTTTGTCAACCACATTAGGCCCAGATCTCTTTGCTCTACAGCAATGTGATCTGGAAGTTCCATGTAGTCTGACATAGACATTTCACCATGGTCAGTTGGCATACGCTACTCATAACTTAGATGCTGTTTTCAATTTTACAAGGCTCTCACAGGCCATGTAGACAGTCATCATATAATTGTGTTCATTCGTGACATGTGACCAAAGTCTGCAAAGATATATCTCTGGCAAATGCATTAGTTTCCAGTTGACTAGATTACTGCTCATTCATTCATTCATTCTGGAGATTAACATAGCGCCCTTCAAGAAATCTACTCAGGAGCGTTTACTTACCTCTTTCAAACTGCTTATCAAGCTTAGGCTGCCTCTCTATCTTACAAACTGAGCTTCTGGATATTGACCTGCTTATGGCTTGGTTTTGGTGTACCATCGGTTTATGGAGTGTCTTTATGCATTAGACACTGGTGTAATAGAAGTTACTAATTGCAATAAAGTCAGCTCGTTATTCTGCAAACCTTGCCTACTAGTATGTGATAGATGCTGTTCCTTAGCCCTCCTTCTATCATCCATAGCCAACCATTCTGTGCAATCATGAACAAGCTATGCCATGCGACCTCGCGCAGACAATAGAATAATCCCAGCAGCAGATACCGTAGCACGAGGAACATTCAAAATTAGGATGCTTTATTATGAAAAGGATGATTCATTTTTCACGATTTCCTAAAACCTTCATGTACACCAAAGTGTGGTTAGCAGTTGGTTGAATAAAAGGCTATACTTACTTACTTACCTACTGTGTAATCAGGCTAGGAGTGTCTTTGAAAAGTTTCCCTGAAGAAGTGCTATATAAATGAATACAATTACACTGATATAATAATACGTTAAATAATAAACTATTTGTTCTGACAAAATCGTATCCTAAATCTGACTCCTTCTCCAGAAGCAAGATCTTCCTCTTCGCGTTCAACATTTCTACAGTTCTCTAAAGTTGCACATACTTACTAAAGTCATTGACTGAGCATTCCATTGTGACATCGTTTCCAACTAGGGTCACAATTTCCTGAGATGATGATGACCTGAATACTGAGGCCTGAGCTGCAAAGAAAAGAAGAAATACCTGTAAAAACTTGCAATTTCTCACCATCAAATGCCAGCTGTTCACAGAAAAACTAGCTAGTTTCCTGGTGCCATTCAATGATTTTCAGTACCTGGTACCAATGTACATAAAGCTCACGCCACAACATATCAGTAGGCTGCTGTTATCTCTTTAAAAATTAATCCACCATGTTTCCCAATGATAACTCGGTGACTTTCAAAATTCTTTTTCTAACCACTTCAAAGTCAAAATTTTCTCGAACAGGAAACATGGATCATGTAAAAAAACTTCTACCATTGCCACAACCGACCTTGCCTCCACCCATCCATCTGCATTGTCTGTCTGTCTGTCTGTCTGTCTATATGTCTGTCTGTCTGTTTCTCTGGTATCTTAGAGAGGTAAACATGCTCCTGGCTGGGTGGGTGGAAATCATATCATTGTGTGTCGCTTCTCATACCACTAGCCACTGGCATGCTAGAAAGGTAGATAACTAGAGAGCATCTTTGGAGGCTAATAGTCTGCACCCCAGTAATAGTCTTCCCCTCTACTACCTTACCTCTATTACCTTGCCCCAGGCAAATCTACAGCTGCAAACAAGGGGAACAATTAAGTATGCATGTATGTATATAAGTATGTATGCATGTATGTATGTATGTATGTATGTATGTATGTATGTATGTATGTATGTATGTATGTATGTATGTATGTATGTGGCGTAACGTATGCATGTAGAGGGGGCAATCGCCTGCACCAGAGGGGCGCAAAATAGCTTTCAGTGGTACAAAGTATGTATGAACGATTAAAGTCATGTATGTATGTATGTATGTATGTGATGTTATGTATGTATGTATGCATGTATGTATGTATGCATGTATACATTGTATGTAAACATGTTGGTATCTGGATACTTGTAAAGTGCCTTTTAAGAACCATCACAAGGGTGCTTAACATGGCAATCTAACAGATACAAAGAGGTGAATCTTAAGAAGGCTTGAAAATGTCTTGAGCTGTTTCTGAGGAAATAGTAGGTATGCTTTAAATAGTAGACTGTTCCAGAAGAATAGTCCAATGCACAAGGAAGCACCAGGCACCTGGCACAGCCATTGTCAGATATGCAATTGGTTTATTACTTGCGTACTTACTTAGAGTCAAGGTTAGAATTCGTGAAGTGCTAGAATAAGTGGAGTTATAATTATTAGGTCATAATTAGGGAGGGTTAAAATTAAGAGGAGTGTTACAGATAGTGGAGGGTTGGAATTAGTGGAGAGTTGCAGTTAGGGGAGGGCCAGAATTACTGGATTGTAGTACATAGCTAAAAGTTACAATGAGGGGCTATTTTTATTTCCTGCAGGCTGGCCCTTGCAAGCCATTTTATCTTGAACCTAAATCTGATGATGAAACATCTAACAGTAGCAATAATAATAGCCATTCGATACATGATTAAAAGGCTTCTGACAATATTTACTTTCCTGCTGGATTGATCTTATATCAGGTTAAAAAGTACAATAACGCACTAGCTCTTACTTTTATGGAAGCACTGTGAAACATTCATAAGAACTAGTTCGTTGCAAAGCAGTGATAGCCTCTACACAACACTTCCTCTTAATGCTTGAACTCCAAGTAATTTGTCACAGAACGTACTTCTGTAGAAAAGCTAAACAGCTGAAACCTGCCCAAGTATTCTGATCTGTTAGCCCTTCTGATAACCTGCATATCTCTGCTGCTGACAAGGGTCACCTCAACAACCCAGTTCTCGTGATCAACACTTAGCCATTAATGTCACAGGCACCAAATGCTTGGCAGTTTAGTGAACAATTAAGGACATGGCAGTGCTCCGTATTTATAGCAACCTATCTCACATGAGTAAACCTTGCAAGACATGAAAGCACAATACAAGAAAAAATTTACAGTGTACTGTGCTAATACAAAGTTTAATTGGCAGATATAAAAATGAGTCCAAAGGCTCCAGCTCACTTCAAACTCTACAAACTCAGCAGCATTTAGCGGAAGGCATTCTACGTGGGAGCAGATTAACAAGTGGGAAAAGAATTTTTAAATCACATGCAGCAATGCTAGAAAAATGAAGCAGCAGCAAATAGGAGTAATCATAATAACAACATAATAACGGGACAACAAATTGCGACAGTATTTTACTTACTGCAATAACGTACACATAACGTACATATGTTATCAAAAAGAATATCGTACATTGGGCTCATGTTGATCCACTGGGAAAACTTGTGGAAGGCCCAATTTGGGCCTAACACATATAGCTGTCCACGAATGGATTACGGTATTTGCATTAAAGAAATGCCAATTCCTGACTTCAGTAGAAATGCCCAAAAATTTGCCATAGAATCCGAGGATACATGTATAGCAACCAACTCGTGACACATTTCTCAGAGTTAATTACTCCATATTACATCATTCCAGAACTATTATTATGCCTGTCCAACTGATGCTACTGCTGATGCTCAGTACTGAACATTCAGCTATTTTACAGATCAGAACAGAAATTGGTTATATCAGCTCTGGCTCAGTTTCATTAATTATCTGCTTAACAATAGAAAGAAAACATTGTCAGTTGCCGTGACATCCTCCAAACAAAAGAAATTCCTCGGAGTATCAATGATTTATTGATATTAAAGGATTTGTTTATGCTGCTGTCGCCAGCACCTAGGCCATTATGCACCTTTCTTTGACAAATTGACTGGTTTATGGGCTATTAGCAGGTGGACTGGTTCCACGCCAGAGCGCTGGAACAACATAATTCTAGCAACAATGCTCACTGACACTCTGATTACACACTAGTATGGGCATTACTACACACTGAAAGCTGCACTAAACAACAGCAGCTCCTGCAGCACTTTGGTAAGTGTCCATGCATTGATCCTGTGGGCTGTCTACCCACAGACCATGGAATCCAGTTCAATATCTGTCTCAACAAGGCTTTATATTTTAAATCAGCTGATCTATCTTTGCTTTTTGGTCATACCAGCAACTGTTACACTCAATCAATGGACATTTTTACTGCTTTGCCTCGCACCAGAACAGTGTTGATCGCTTGGGTGTGCTTGATGGCCAGTCCAAAGCTCTGAAACTTAGTACCTACTTCTGTGAGTTTTGTCGGCTCTTTAATGTCATTCAGGTCTACGCTGAATACTTGTCTGTTTCATCTTGCTTACCCACTGTAGCATGATCAATTTCCTTGATCTGATGCTACATATAAACCCAATTACATTACTGGTGCATTACATTACATTACCTAAATTACTGGTTAAAGTAGAGCAGCTCCAAATGAACCACCAGGGGGATAGTTGCTGGGTGGTAGCTTGGCACTGTAGATACGGTGCTGTCAATTGAATTGAGGTGAAGCAGTACTATGGTAGCCCAGCTGATACAACACAAGGGCACTGGGAAGACCTCAGATGAAATGGACTGACAACATTCACTTGTTGACTGGACTATTAATTGTTAACCAGAAGCAGATGGAACAAAACTGTTTCTAATGCAGTCAAGGATGGTAGAAAAACACAAGAAACGACCAACTGATCTAGAATGGATGACCACTAATTATATATTTGCAGACCATCTGGCTTGTGCCAACTAAACCTTCCATCCACAAGTGATGCAAATTGGACAACCAGTTGGGTCTTTCAGCACATCAACAGCCAAACAAAGATAACACAGTGTGACAACACTCTTGCTACTAAAACACCCAGCTGACTCACCAAAACCTTGATTGAACACAATGTGAACAGTTTGTGCAATTCAATGTGTGACAGTGGTGTACACCATACATGTGGGGAGTGGTGGTGTAGGGGTATGTTCGGTGCCTTGCAGCCAGAGGGTTGCGGGTTCGATTTCCACCTCAAGCCGCCGCATAGGGACCCTGGGCAAGTCCTTAACTCGCAATTGCTCATGTGCTTCGGCGTGAAACTTCGATTCAGTGTCCGCACTGTATGTAGTCAGGAGCGCCTCTGAGTAGAAATCTTGAAGGGGTACTATAACAAGTGCTCATACATACATGTGATGATGAAGCATCATTATCACCATCATCATCACCTCATCATCATCATTTTCATCATGTCGTCATAGTCAACATCACCCTAATCATCATCATCTTCAACTTTAGCATCGTCAAATAACAGAGCCACATTTTAAACTGAATTGTATAATTTTGTTTTTGTCTAGTCATTTCTCTATCAAAGGAAACCTAAACCAGATGGTAGAAACTGACAATACTCATAATAAAAACAATAGATCATCTAAAACCCAGACAGAGAAGAGTATGGAGATAATCAAGATGGGAATGAAATTTCAAACCAGCGCAGGGCCAGTGCTAACCGTTAATCTGTGCCCATCTCGATAGACAGGCAAAGACACACACACACACACATTCATACACAGATGAAAACAGAGATATAAAGATAAAAGCAGACATTCGGTCAGATTAAGTAGTCAGAAGTTGGATGGGTCAGCTTTCACATTTTATTTCTCCAAGAATTACTCCCAAAATATCAGAGATGAGTCATCCTCCCAACATTATAACTATTGGCGCTGTATGGAGGGGGAAGATGCTGTGGAAACCTAAAACTTATGAGCACCATAACCTACAACAGACTTCTCCCTAACATACTTTCACTTGGCAGTATCTGGAATATCAGGTAGACAGATATCTTGAAACTCAAGTAGTCACAGGACTCTAATGTGTCTATCTCAAACTAAATTATACGGCAGGCATAGAGCTGTAGCCCATGGGAAAAAGAAAATAGGGAATTTGACCATGCTAATTCCATATGGTCAAACAGGCAGCATCTACAGATAGGTCAACTATCAGAAAGTAATCAGCAACCAAATACAACACTCCCGTAAAACCAGACACTTTATTCTGCTATCTGCCAGACATGCAAAGCGGAGGGGCTTGGCTTCCTATTGGAGCCTTAAATGGAACCTGCTACTACACAGATCCGGGAATTAATGGAACACTGGTCCACCCCTCCACCCAACACCCTCCATGCTGTCCCTGCTCTATCTCTGTGAATGTTGGTCATTTGGTTCTGCTAGAACCTGAGCCACATTTCGGCTCTCTATTATCCTGGAAAGTTAATAGAGGATCCCCAAATAAGATAGGCAGATCATGCTCCTAAGGCATCAGAGTCCACAGAGTTAGAACTAAATTCGCAAACAGAACCATTTGAATGGTTTTTGATGGCTCTTGTATCACCATTTTAAAAAAAACATTTGGGTTCAAATTACACAGCTCCTCCTTAGACTTGGTTGCATAACAGTTCTTGATACACCAAAGAGCACATTAACCACTGAGCTAAATATGCATGCAAGTGAAACATTGAATTTCTCAAACTTCATTATTAAAATATTCGAATCAGCACAGAAGAAATTAAATTGCCACGTTTCTGATTTTGATATTTATTTCACTTAAATTAAATTCATCTTCAACAAGCAGTTTGCAAATAGCTTCAAAAAGCTCAATAACTTTATTACTTACTTTAATTTGATAGATTATAGAATTTATATTTTATATGTAATAGAAGTTTCTCTTCGGGTGTATGCAGTCCTATTACAGGTCAGATACTTGTATTCCAAAAATAGTTTGGTACAAAATAGATATGTGGATATATTGTCTTGTAATTTGTAGCTTACTTGTGAAATGTTTTCTAGCAACTTTTGCATTGACAGAATTTCTAGTTGTTTAATGTTGATAAATCTCCATTTTATTGAGTTTCTTTTCAACACTGGTTCTGTAGGCATCACTCATAAGGTCCAATGGCAATAAAAAATCTAATGTATCCACAGGTTGAGAATTTCCCTTTGTCTCAGATGAGGAGCATGTGTTGATTTATCAACTGCGAGGTCAGGTTCAAACCCTGCCAAGGGAGATATCTGTTTCAGTAAGGTTTCAACTTTACATGTAATATGAAACTGCAGTTGATATGCTCCTCTTCTAGGCTTGTCCATTCAGGAGAAATACGTTCTTTGGTGATCATCAAAGTGGGGCACGGTGGTGTAGGGGTATGTTCGGTGCCTTGCAGCCAGAGGGTTGCGGGTTCGAATCCACCTCAAGCCGCCGCGTAGGGACCCTGGGCAAGTCCTTCACTCACAATTGCTCATGCGCTTCGCCGTGAAACTCCGATTCAGTGACTGCGCTGTAGTCGGGAGCGCCTCTGAGTAGAAATCTTGAAGGGGCGCTATAACAAGTGCTCATACATACATACATACATCAAGACAATTAGTTATAATGAAATTACTGACAGTACAATAATAATACATTTGGTTTATCCCTTTGTTAAACCAGTCTTCTACTGCTGTTGCAGTCAGAAACCTACAGATGAGTGAAATGCAACTTAGTCATCAGAAAAGTGTGTCTGACACTTACGCTGACAATGGGTTGCTAATGTTAACAGGCTTTCTACTTGGTTAACACATCAACAGGTTACTTTCTGCATTCAAGACCTCTGAACATATACATACACGCACAGTCCAGGAAATGATTGATGAAGTTGGTAAAGCTCAAAGAAGCTCCATGAGTTATTTAGAGCTGCCCTGAGCAATTCTTAGGCATTAAGTATCTGTATGAATAGAATATCTGGAGTAGACAAGAAGAGGAAATTTTCATCAGTAGATATCAAAGTATTGGATAACAGCTGGATAGAGTATGTATGCAGCCCAAGTGAGGAAAGCAGGACGAAGAGCATGTACCATTACATCCACACCTGCCATATATCTGCCATGAAACCTGCTGGGGCCCTGCCCTGTCATGGCAGCCAGAGAAAAAGCAGTACATCTGGCATATGTAGAGCACCAGTAAAAGTGAGCTGACTATAGACAATAGCATGAATTCCAAGACTACAAAAAAAGTTATGATAAAATACATAAGACAGATGTTTGACATCCAAACATTCTGTGGGACAAAAGTTGTTAAGTGAAGACTCCAATGGTTTGGTCATGTAAAATGTCATGACGACTATCATTTATTCACACCTATCACCATCAAATGCCTGGCTTCATGAACTGATTGAAGATGATGATGATGATGACGACGATGACGATGCTGATGATGATAATGATGATGCTACGAATGCAGAATGTAACCTGTTGATGTGTAGAAAGTTGCATGTAAGAGTAGGATAGATGATAAACCAAATTTATGTATCAATATTATTGTATATTAGTGGTGGTGGTGGTGGTGGTGGTGGTGGTGGTGGTGGTGGTGGTGGTGGTGGTGGTGGTGATGCAATAACTATCCAAAATACTGTATTTCACAAGACTGGTGTTAATACAGGCAGGTTAAAATGCTGATTTAAGGCTGAATGTGACAGCATGTGAGTGCAACTGGTCAATTCTATTCTTCACCCTATCTGCTTCAAGCTGTCACTCCTCAAGTACAGAGCACCTGAAGATCATCTGTCATGCTACTTATCTTCAGTGGTCACCTCTGCAACTCTGTAGAAGGCTGCTCCTCCTTTCGATCAGCATCTGCTGGAAAGTATGCTGTTCCTGGTTCATGTCTTGTCTTTGGCCCACATTCATTTGCTGTTCTCTGTCCCTCCTTCATCTGGAACTCTCTATTCCCTCATGTTTGCAACTCTCTTATCAAGACTGTCTTTCACTCTAAACTGAAAACTTACCTCTTCCAATCGACTTACGGCTCTTAACACTTGATGGGCACCTTAAGAGATTCTCAAAATACAAAGAACAAATGTCTAGCTTAGGTACTTATTAAGACCTACAATGCTGGATAGACTGGTAACTGAACACTGATAAGCCATTAGTTCTTTGTAACAGAAGCAGTGAGGGATAAATCGACCAAAGGGCAGTTGGTCAGTCTTTCTGGTGGACTGAACAAGTAATTTGCAGTGGTCGTAGCAATCATTTCAAAGTCGAGAGAGATAATACGTTTATTTAACAAAGTCATCCACCATCAGACCTTTATCTCCAGTTCTGCCCTGTGCTGCCAGAGGGGAGGGAGGTGTAGGTTTCAACCCAATTTCTAGGATCAAGTAAAGGCATTTAGAAACCATATGGGCCCTGGACCTGACCCACTATAAACTACTGGGAGTCATATTTCACCTGCAGCAGAGCATGATTTTCTGGGCCGATGAGCCCTGCCCATTATAACCATTACAGTATAAGATTGCGTTCTGTAACATCTTGTTATTATCGAAATTCCAAGCACCTGTTCCTATATATACCTGTATCTCCAACTCACAAAGGAAGCAGTAAAAGTGGGGGCAAATGTCAAAGGCATAAAATGGCTCAGAATGACAGAGAGTACAATGTTACTCATAAAGATGTCTCAAAACCGATTATGCTCTTTAACAGGAACAAAACTGAAGCTCTCTGGTAGTTATTAATAGTGTTATCCTCTCAGTCCCTTATGCCAATCCTTCCAATTTTCCAACAAAGATATACAGATACTAATACTGATGCCAGCATTACACCATCCTGTTAGTTTTACCTCAAGCAACTGCTACCTATTTGTCAGTCTCAGAAACATGACTCTGACCATGTTATTGTCCGTTCATTAGTCTAATCGTGTCTGGACTGTTGCAATTCAATACACTCTTCCTCAGCGCCTCGACAACTCCTTACAGTCAGTGCTGCAAGCAGCCAAGTGCCTTTTCTCTGGCTTTCTCCAAAGTCTCCAGACACTTAATTACATTTCTTATCTTTTTCCTGCTGCAGTACAGCTTAAAGTTGCTGTCCCTTTATATGAGGAACTTCATGGTTTAGCTCTGTGCTACCTTGCTGACGTTTGCCTTCCACACATGCTAAATTTTCCCTAAAGAATAAACTTAAGATTCTTCTTGAAAGCTATTTGTCCCAACTTGCTTTTAAAACGCTGGTCCTTGTCGGTCATATTTCATTATTAGCTTTGCAGAAAGATTCTCTTTCTCTTCTCTCATTTTCCAAAGAGTTGAAGACTTGAAGAATTCATTACCTAAACATCCTATGCTTGAGTAAAGGAACTGCATACTGTGTGTTTTGTGTAGAACATTGATTAAGGTTTACACTTTTCCATTTTCAATGTACCGAACACTAGCAGTTTCAACTGGGAAACTTTTCACAGTAGGTCATCAAACACAAAAAAGATGCTTCACAGGTCTTCAACTTAGCTGGGGTTTCAATGTAAATATTGAGGGTCTACTTCAAGTGCAGGACAGCCCCTTGCCAAGCAATTCACTCTCCTCCACCACAGGCAGACAATATCATCATAACTGGACCATAGAGGCCACATACATGGTTTACAGTAGACTCCTCTGTGGTAGCAGTGACCTCTGACCGGTCCAGAAGAAGCTAATGGCTACCAAGAAGAGATAACCCAGGCCCAGTCTCTATGGAACTTGCAGGCACAGGCACATATACCACACAGATCTCCCACTGACAGGAAGATGCTATCAGGTATATGCCATGCCCTTACATTTATATCTAGGCTATATAATGTAATGCATGCAGGTCTATTTCATACTCAGCTAATAATATATATATCGATAAAATTATATATATATATATGTATCAACATAAATATATAAATTATATATCAATATATATATATTTCAGTATGTATAATATATATATATTAATAAAATACGGAATAAGTGTTCAGATGCAGAAGAAATTGATTCATAAAGAATTATTTGAGACATTTTATAACACATATTATGCACTAGACATTGGTAAATCTTTCAGTTAACACCATTCAGTAGCTGGAAATTATATACGAGGAATATCCAAGTCATGTTATACAGACTGGATCTTAAATGTTTGTACTGTAACTCTGCACTGGTACTGAAGCTCTAAGCTCTATTCTGGCTTTGTGTTATTGCTGCTGTTCTGCATACCAAGTCTGTGTATTGAAGTCATGAAGGCACTCACATCTAAACCGATGACTGTTAGAGAAGTGTTGGATTTCAGATTTTAAGTATATGACTTGAATAAAGAGTCCACAGAGGGGAAAAGTTGATCAGCTGCAATAAGCATCTCTTGCATTTCATATGTTGTTACTTTCCTACGATAATGTGATTTCACTTGTAAACAGATATTATGATATGAAGACAAATTACTCATACTGCAGACCTTCTGTCATGGCTTCTAATGACGCTAATATAACAAATCTTAATGCACACATAAGAGCATACACCAGTGGCATCGATCCATTCCAAACATTAAGGGGACACATATTTCGCCATAAAACTAATAAAGTTAATTTGGCATTCAATCAATGATAAACAAAAAGAAGCAAAATTTATGCTGCATATGAATGTCTGTGTTCTCCAGTGTCAACATTGGATGAGACATGTGCCTCTGTTCCTGATGAACCACCTGATATACATCTATTATACAGTGTTTCCGTTAACGCCCAAATGGCCGTTTTTACGTCCGTAAAAAGTCCAAAACGCCCAAATTTTTCAGTGTGATAGCCGAAATACATGAGCTACGTCCAAAAATTCTACGTCAGGGCATAAATGCGTCCTGTTCTTGGACTCTAACGGAAACATTGTATATATATATATATACAATAAATATAATCAATCCATTTCGTTAACTGACTGATTGACTGATTGATTGATTGATTGATTGATTGATTGATTGATTGATTGATTGATTGATTGATTGATTGATTGACTGATGCACCTTCCTTTGTGGTACAACTCTCTGTGTTTCACAATGCATCATCATGAACTGGGTATGGTTTCCTTATCCACTCAGGAGTTGACTAAAATCAAGCTAAGCTTCAGCTTATCAGGCAGCTGATTGGTAGCAAGTTATGTCACTGATTGTGCATGTTTACATCAATACCCTTTTATCACCAGCTGAAAAGTTCTTAAGTGGCATGAATGCACGATACAAGTATAAGTGGGTTGGCTCGTGCAGGTAAAAATATTAGCCTGGCATTTCCATCTCCAACTGAAACACAAAATCAAATTAGGAATGCTGTTGAGAGTCAGCGATATGTTCCTCACTGATAATTATCCTCTGCTCAGAATCCTACTAAAATCCGCTTTATCGCTTTATGGGACTGAGAACACGGACCACACCCAGGTTTGCTTCTGAGAACATAAGCTGTTTAAAAATAGCAATAGAACCTTGAAGATAATAATAGCCTGTGCATAATAGCTAATTATATACAAACCAATAAAAAGGCATTTAAGGTACTGGTAAGATAACTAAAATTACTGGTAAGATAATTAAAACACGTGGTAGCTTGCAGAAAGCATACATTAACACTTGTGAAAATGCCCCAAATCATAATATTATATTCTAAAGTGAAACAAGGTGATAGATGATCCGGTGAACATAAAGGATTCTACAGGTGTGAATAATAAGGATTGCTTGATAAGAGAGATAATGTCCATATTATGCAGGAAGTACTTGGCTTGATGCTGCATCTTGTCAAAGTGAATCTTCTGCTTAAATCATCATTCTCAGTCTTTCAGGCAACTTCTATGGTGGTTATTTTGGCAGTGTATGACACTTGACATAATGCATGTTTAGGCATAATATGAACCAGTAAATTGTCCATCTCACTGTGACCAATGCTTGCACTGCATTCTGCATTCAGCTTAAATTACAGACATAATTTTAGCTGACTGAAAAGAGTTGAGTTCTAAGCCAATAGCCAAAGTAATAGATTCTTTTGCAGAAACTCAATATGAGATTTTTTTGTAAGTATAAACCACAGGTTTTAAACCTTTGCATGAAATAAGAATAATTAAGCAGTAAAACAACTAAATATCTTATCTTATATACGTTACAACTGATCTTCCTCTACTAGTGTCGTACCCCCTTACCCACCAAGGGTCATTCCATGATACTGTAACTGAAATACTCAGTGGAACTCTTTGTCACCTCAGCAGCTCAATTAGTTTTATGGAGCACTTAAATAAAATATTACCACAGATTTGCACTTCTGTGTGACATTGCGCATGTCAAAAATTCTTGTAATAGTAATATGCTCACTGCCACTATGTTTGAAAAGCAGGCTCAATATGTGCTACCCAGATTTTAATCGGAATATAATTATATTTCAGCTATATTTTCTTTTCTAACATACAACATTCACATCTGTCCAAACCACTTCTAGCAATAATGACCAGATTTTACTGGTTCTGAATCACCTGTAAAAATCTACACTAAATGAACACAGCTGAACCTGAATGGTTAATGCTCTAAATAAATTATCCAAACACAATATTAATCTTTAGTCAAAGAAAACGGTTATGTCTGACTTTTCTTTATACTCAACAAGCCTTTGTTGTTGGAAAGTGACAAGTTTCTACTTATAGTCCAGCCTTTTCCTCCATTATTGCTTTAACTCTCACTAAACTTCAAAAGTAAGCTTTTAATACAATGGAGACATCAGCATTAAGTAGCTTAGTTAGAACATTCTGCTGGAACAACTTTAAATAACTTTAAATGTCCTATGGCAGGGGTTTTCAAACTGTGGTACACGTACCCCTGGGGGTACGCCAGGCGGCCAGGTGTTGCTAAGGGGTACGGGAAAAATTTCAAAAAATAAAATTTTTCTATATGTTTATGGACTTCGTGTCCATCTTTCTTTCATTTGCTATTCTGCGTCCACCGTTCGCTTCTCTTTCTGTATACCTTGTTTCACCAATGATTAAAAGGAGTTGTTAATTGCAAGGAGAATTCACGCTCTCATGTTGTTTTTGATCTGACCTTGCTGGGAGTACGCCAGCATTCGATTTTTTTACCTGGGGGTACAATAAAAATAAAGTTTGAAAACCGCTGTCCAATGGGAATAGATCTAAATGACCTAATCAAATAGCTTAAAATGTCCTGTGTAAATAACTTTCTATTTCCTACTCAAATAGCTTAAACTGTCATATATAAATAACTTTAAATGTCCCAAGTAAATAACTTCATGTCCTATTCAAATATCCTTAAATTTCATACTCAATGCATGTAACTTTAAATGTAGTATTTGCCAAATATGTTTAAAATGGTAAGTCTGTAGTTTACTTTAATGCTCTGAACCTGCTTATACTTCATTGCTAAACACAACAAAGTATTTAAATGCATTACATTGTAGTAATTTGGCCAAACAAAACTGTCCATGTGACTAAACGTATACCACAGTTGATTTGCAGCCGAAGGGTTAACAAAACCTACAGCCATGTGATAAGGACTGCTGGAAATAACATAAAGTACTTTCAGTGTTTCAAGGTTAAAAGAGAATTCTCAGGATTCCAACATACAAAGTATTGTTCAAGAGAAGAAAACAGTAAACATAATTAATAGTTCATAATATCTGAAAGAGTCAGGCCATTGGTCAGGTACAATACTAGGTAATAATACATGAACAATGATAGATGAAGGTCAACTAAACTGTTGTTGTAATACATGAACAATGACAGATGAAGGTCAACTAAACTGTTGTTGTAGGACATTTTTGAGGTGGAATCAACTGTCACTTTGCCCTACTACATTAAATTCAAATCCTGGATCAGCATCTGAAAAGAAATGCCACTTTGAAATACAAAGCTTAACTCAAACTCCAAACACACCAATACACACTGTGTATACTCAGCACGACAAAAACATGCATCTAATCTATATCCTGAGAAGGTGACAGAATATAGCTGTGTTTAAATCAATGAAAGAGGTGTCTAAAAAATTAAAGAATGAGCTTGGAATATGAAGACTGTCTATTCTGTCCCGGAAATTTAGACGTTTTACAAAACTATCTTCTTTACAATGTTGATTAGAACATTTTGCAATTTACATTTATGAGAAATAAAGCAATCATATTATTATGTGAACTGAAAACATTATGCAATTTCACTTTAAATATGTATACTTGTGTTTGCATGCATGTATGCATCACATGCATGCAAATTCATGTATTGCATGTATATATGCATGTTACTTAGCTAGTTAGTTTGTTAGTCACCATTATGTATCCAGACATTTGACATAGTGCTTTCTAAGTACCTCATTGGCTACACTAGTTTTTTTTTTGTAATATATATTTTACACAACAGTGCCCTTGCAAAGTTACAAAATTTATTAAATGCATGGTTGATGAAAATGCCATCATGAAACTGTTATCAGAAATTACATGATGTTATCAGTGGGACACTTTGGATGCCAATTAAAATTTGTTTGAATGACTGTAATATCAGCTGTTAGTTAGTTTCAAGAAATTGACCAAAGAAGTCAAAATGATGCTAGAGTCATTAAGAACATTAATGCATTTATGCATACCGTAAATGTATGCATGTGGCATACATATGTATAAATTTGTCTGTACGTATGTATGCATCTGTGTGTGTACATAAGTACGCATTCATGTATTTATGTATATTATAAGCTGTGTGTGTCTCTCTCTCTTTCTCTGTCTGTCTGTTTGTCTGTCTGTCACTGTTTGTATCTCTCTATTTCTCTCTCTGTTTCTCTGTCTCTGTCGCTATCTATCTGTCTGTCTCCCTCATACACACATACACACATACACACACACACACACACACACACACACACACACACACACACACACACACACACACACACACACACACACAAACACACACACATATCAATATATAAAAATACATCTTAGTATTTGATTATTAGACAACACCATTATTTGTTGATAGGTCAATGAATAAAAGCTCAACTCTTTTACTTCAATGTAATTAGATACATAATGCAGATTTTTCTAATACTCTCCAACAAACCCTTCAGCATATGGCAAATAGCAATCATCACAACAGCATGCTGACCCACTGACCTTGTGACCTTACTGACCTCATCCCAGATAAACAAACCTATTCTCCCAGGTAATAGAAGGGGCAATATGGTGCTGGGTCAGTTACACATCAGCTAGCAGTCTCATTAAATTGCTGATCTCTCCTCAGCTGGGGTCTGTCTGAACCCCAATTTGGCCAGAGAATGTATACAAAGATGTAGATAAGTCCAAGGAGTGGAGACAGACTTGTAGGGAAACCTAGAATGGCTGGCTGACCACTCTTTATCAGGAGTCCAGGTTCCCCTAACTCATAAGGCTGACGGCAACTCTACTAATCACATTGTCACATGATCTCCACTCATGGATGTGCCAAGCAACCTAGCCTTAATCTCCTTAGACTTGGCATCCCACTTCTGAGGTCAACGTACCCTAACTTTACATATTCATCCAGTGTGGGTGACACCCTTGATAGCAGCACCCTGTTGTTCTCTGAGCACCTACTGCGTTTGATCTGCTCATGCTACTATCACCTTAGGCGACAGAGAGCCATCTTTTGATCTGTTTCCTCTTCCGTCTTTACAACCATAGTTCATGCTTTCATTTGCTTTCACATGACCCAACACCATGCCTTTGCTATCATGGACCTTCTATGTGGTATGGCCTCCCCTAAATACCTAGCAAGATCCTCACCCTTCCGCTGCTTTAAGTCCTTCTTATATCCCCGGGGTTGTCACACTGAGGCCGCCTCTGAATAGCTTGTGCTGCAAGAGGCGCTTCAGAAATTCTCTGATACAATACGATACTGCTGCTGCCATTGATGACGATTGTAATCGTAATCTCCAAACTTCTAAAGCGCCAATCGAAAGCTAAGCGCAGGGCACCAGCTTATTCACGGGCGTTGAACGATGATGCTGCTGCTCTTGCTGCACAGATATGCGGATTTTCTTTCGCAGAGGAGGCCAATACATTTGACCATAATAGCCTATTAATAGGTATAAAGGTAGGCCTACTGTCAACTCCGTTCTACCAATCAACTTAAATGATCCGTAAATTGTACAACTTACCTGCAAACGTCACGTAGACAGCCAACAGAAAACCAAAGAAAACTTTCGACTCCACCGACATCTTTCAGAATTCCCGAAATCCTACAACCAGGTCCAATAGTTTAACCCCTAACAGCAACTGTTATCTGAAAAATTCTAGAAATTTCTTTCCCTACGCGAGTCTTATTAGAGCAATTGAAATCGAATGGCGCTGCCAAGCCCCAATCCGACAGCAATAGCTTTATGTCGACTACAATAATATGCCTGTAATAGGCACGGCGCCGGCTGTAAGCTGTAAATCTATTAATTTAAACGCCGTCGAAATAAATGCAGATAAATTCTTGGCGACATAGGCTCAGATTACTAAACCTATCTTAAGCGTAGTATAATGGGCGTAGGGCTGCTCTTACAGTCGTATATAAATATATATATAGGCCTAGGCTACGGTAGGATATCACGGAAATTCGTCTGAGGCGCCGCCAGCAAGAGAGTTCTATAACAGCCTATACGAGAGTGGAACTGAAGCACTGACTGCTGCTGCTGAGTCGGCTGAGGAAGTGGCGCGGACACTCCCAGGCTCCCTCCATCCTTTCACTGATCATTGCGGTCATGTGTCTACGTATTCGACATTCGCCTTCCGGCTCCAGTTGCAAAGAGGATTGCAACGCCGGGTGTCTTAATTAAAGTTCAATTTAGCCCAAGCGTTCGTAACATGAAACGCTTTGTAACAGACTAACAGGTCGTTATAAGTAGGTCCTAAGCCTAGTCGAGATCTTAAGCCTAAATACTTTAGGCCTATATATGCTTTACCCAAGGGCGTGGCCAAGAAACAATTTGGGGGTTTAGAAAACATAATAAAAAATTTCGGCAATTATTTATTTGGGGCTTGAACCCGTAAAACTCCGATAAATACTCCCATGGCTTTTCCAACAGTATTTGTAATCGCAAATTAACATAGCGCCATTTAAAGAGGCATTCAATAAACGTGTTCCCGACCTGAAATAACCACGATCAAACAGAACGGTAGGTTAGTCTATACATAAGCTTGCTCGGTGGAAGGCGCTATGGGTCTATCTGAAATGCCACATGACGACGTACTTAACTTTCGCATACACGAGGACGTAATTATAGCGTAGGGTTTGGGACTTAAGCCCCCCTCCACTCCAACGAAGCTGAAGCCCCCTAATATAAATCAAGCCCCGGCCTGACTATAGGCTCGTGCTACCGCACTCGCCATGCTCAAGGTTTAAAGCCCTCCCCTAAACGAAAGTCTTAGTTACGTCACTGGGCATACAACAGTGGATGTTTAGTAGAGATCTCGAGTGACATGGGGGAGGCAATCTCGTCCCCATCCCCGCCCCGCAACAAGTAAGTCTTCCCCATCCCCGCCCCATCCACGCAGGGTTTGTCCCCATCTTCGCCCCATCCCCGCAGGTTTCCTCCCCATCCCCACCCCATCCCCGCAGGACGACATCACATTCCCCGCAAAAAGTTTACACCAATTCAAATTTAAAAAATTACATTTTTAGCTTACAAATCTATTTATATTGCATACTGCAATAGTCCGTTATTATCTTACTGACAGTTTGCTTTAACCGAGTCCTGATCGACTATTTCTGACTAGATCGAAGGCTTCAGAAAATAAAAAATCTCCTTATCAGTTCTCAAGTTCTTAACATCACCCGGGTTTATTGTCGGCTCATTCCCCATTACCGCGGTATTACCGCGAGAGTAAACCCCATTACCGCGGTATTGCCGCAATTGTTGTTCCCATTACCGCGGTATTACCGCAATTGTTGTCCCCATTACCGCGGGATTTACCGCGGTTACCGCGGTTTCCCCGCGGTGAAATTCCCCATGTCACTCTCTAATGTTTAGGCCTACTCTTCCGATCGGCGTAATGTCCGAGTAGGCCTATTATAAAACCTCAGCTGCCTAGCAGCTTGCAATGCATGGTCGAAATTACAAGGCACTAGGCCCATAGGTGTAGCTACATTGAGGCACGAGGAGGCAGTTGCCTCCTCTTGCTTTTTTTATACTGGAATTTCGAGTGAATATAATGAACCAAATGACCAGGATTTTGCCAATGGTCTGTGAAGTTGCCTCATCTTGAATTTAAGTCTCGCTACGTGCCTGACTAGGCCTATGGGGCCGTCCATAAATGACGTCACGCAATTTTGGCCGATTTTTAACCCCCTCCCCTCGTCACAATTCGTCACAAAAGTAACACCCTCTGTAAATGACGTCACAAAGCTCTGACCCCTAAAATCAAATTTCCATGGCGAAGCAAAATGCTCCTTCATGGAACAAATAGGGAAAGCATGAATATTTTAAAATCTTACGGTGACCAAATATTGAAATAATTAGAAAATTATTAATAATCATGCTGCCCTCCAAAGCCAAAACGCAGTAACTCGAAAAAAAATTTTTTCTCACTTTTTTACATTTTTCCACTTAAGATGTAACTATCTTCGTGTTAAAAAATTGTCGAAGCTGTATTATGACTGGTTTCAGAGATTTAGTGTTGCCAAAACGCAGTAAGTCGGATATTTTTCACTCGATGCCAAGCCAAAACGTAGTACTGCGTTATAACCACAGTATTCTGCTGTTCCTACAAACGAATACCAAGCCAAAACGCAGTGCTGCGTTATGGCTTAGTAATAAGTCATCGTTTAGGCATTCTGTTTCCGGTTTTGTTTACAATTAATGAGCGTGAAACAAATTTATCAATCCGAATTAATCTGAAGTAAGTTATATAAAGCGTTTTTAATTGTAAAAGTATTTAATTGTTGCAGTCGTGAATTATAATTACGGATTGTAAAACAGTCTGTTAATTAATATTTTCTATATTTTTAGACGATGCTTGTATCACGGTTACTTGGGTTTGACTAATACACGGATGGACAGATGGTTACTGAATTATTAGGTTTTTCTTTTATATGAAGTTTTAAGATATTTTACTCTAAGTAGTAGCCTAAGTCGAATTGTAGGCATGTTACAGACGCCCTGTTTTAAGTCATAAATTCAGACACCAATATCGCTTGATCAATTTAAAATGTAGGTATCCAAGTCGAACTTCACATGTAGGCCCTATTAATTATACAAAGAGCATTAAGGCACTCTTCTCCAAGAACCATTGGTTTAAATTCCCTGCTTGTTTATCAATAACTGAATGAGATATTTCGCTAAGAGATTTGTGGTATGTAAGTTCGTTACGAAGAGATTTTCAAATTAGGCCTATACCATTTGAACTAGATAAGATGTTTGAAATATGTCTTACACTATATTTTGCTCAAATTTATTGCAGCCTTCGATGTTCTTTATTATAAAGGATAGATTGTAGCCCAGTGATGGGCACAGTTTTTTTTTCGAGGGCCACATTTTTTTCGGGGGGAATGGGCGCGGGCCGCAAAGGAATGTTCCAATAGGAAATTGAAACTTATCTATAGTTAACAAAGTCATTCTGCACACAGGTTCAATAAAGTGTGTACAGTCACAATAGTTTGAATAGTGACTGAATCTATTCAATCGGCAATGTACTGAATGTTGTCGTAACGCGGTGAGTAGCTGTTAATACTTGTTCGTAGCTGACATATCAAGTGGTCTTGAGTAAGTCTATTTCGCAATTTGTTCTTGACAACATTCATCTGTGAGAACAACTGTTCGCAGCAGTAAGTACTCCCAACCATACATAGCAGCTTGTTAGCAGCAGTCTTAAGTGTTGGATATGAGTACTGATTAACTGATTAACTGATTAACTGCCAAAATTCCGCTGGATTCACTATTGCATGAGATCGGGCAAGTTCATCGTCACTTTGAATCTCCAATATTTCTAACTGTGCTTTACTGACATCATTGACGATAGAGTCAGTGAAGTCGTTCGGATCAAACGTGAATGGATTTCTGAAAAAGTGAAAGTGTACTTTCATATCGTTACACTCACGAAATCGTAGTTGAAACTCTTGCAACAGATTGTCTACCTCCGCAACGAAGTCACACTGTTCAGGATACGCTCCTTCTGCTTGCATTATTTCGCCAAGACAAGGGAAATGTGTCCAGTTCATGGCAGACAAGTGTGTTTTGAACAATGTCAATTTACTCTTAAATGCATCAATTGTAAAGATCATGTCTGACAAACATTTCATCTGTCCTTGCAGTTTCAAATTCAAGTCATTTAGGTGTTTGGTGATGTCAGTCAAGAACGCAAGTTTTGTTAACCAACTGTGATCACACAATACTTCATGTTCTCTGTTAATATCATGGAGAAAAGCAAGTATCTCAGTTCTCAAATTGAAGAAGCGTTTCAGCACATTTCCACGTGAGAGCCATCTGACGTTATTGTGATAAGTGAGGTCATCAAAGTTTTTATCCTCGATTTCTGAGATAAATTCTCGAAACTGTCTGTGTCGCAAAGGTGACGCTCTAATGAAGTTAACAATGTTAACAACTTCTTTGAAGACTTCTGCAAACCCAAGTTTACCGGCACAAAGATTTTCTTGGTGAATTACGCAATGATAAGACAAAAATGCAGGAAATTTGTCGTCTGCACGCAGAAGACCAATTAAACCGTTGTGTGAACCCATCATGGATGGAGCACCATCTGTGGCAACGGAAACAAGTTTCTCCGGTGGGATATCAAAACGATTCAATAAAGAAATTAATGCATGATAAACGTCTTGTCCACGTGTTGTCGACAACAATGGCTCCAAATTCAGAAACTCGTCCTTTGTGCAGCCGTCTGAAAAACCATTCTTATGAATACTGCTAGCTGTGCAATATCGGTAATGTCACAAGATTCATCAAGACATAAGCTGTAAAATTGGCACCTTGTTATGTCTTCTTTCAGTTGAGCTTCTATGTCCACATTTATTTCATCAGCTCTGCGTGTTATGCAGCGCCTGCTAAGAGAAACTGCGTTGAATTCAGCACGAACTCTATCTTGTATTTTCTTATCGTCACTGAACAAAGTAGACGTAACTTCAGAAAAACATTCCTTAAGAACATCAACGTCCGAAAAAGGCTTCTTATGTTTACACAATGTCCATGCAACTTTCAGCGACGCAACATATGCCTTCTTCTGTACAGTCTGTGCTTTACTGAAAATTGTCTGCTGTCGACTGAGCTCACTTTTGAGGAAATCAACGCGCTTCTGCCGCTCGGTAGACTTCGCAGGATATTTCCTATTGTACTCAACATGTCTGGACTCGTAATGGCGCTTAACGTTGTATTCCTTGTTCACTGTTATCGATTACTTGCAGATTAAACATATACTACCGGAGCCTTGTAATGTTGTGTTTGGTGTAACGAAATAATCTAACAACCATGCGTCGTGAAATAATCTGTTTTCTGACGACAATTTACGTTTTTTGTTAATAGACGCCATGATTTATCCGAAAGAATAAAAATCTTTCAAGAATGATCTAATTTACTGCTTCCCTAGGCGGCGCTAATTTCACTGCAGCTAAGGATTAATAAGTAAGCAAAGTCAACACATGATGTCAATATTATGCTAGACGTCGACGATCAACTGCAAAAATTACGTTTCCTGCATAAAACTTTATTTGAAAATTTAAGTTGTCTTAGGATTCTCGGCGGGCCGCACATTTAAGTTGTCTTAGGATTCTCGGCGGGCCGCACATTTAAGTTGTCTTAGGATTCTCGGCGGGCCGCACAAAAGGAGTCCGAGGGCCGCATGCGGCCCGCGGGCCGCACTTTGCCCATCACTGTTGTAGCCTAACAGGAGAGCTGCCAAAATTTTGAGTCTGGCTTTAGAAAAGTGTGGACGAAAACGCAAGGTCAGAAAACCGGAAAAAAGCTCTCACAAGCTTTAAAAACAGAAAATTAGTTCTACCACAGATTACCCACGTCAACGTTCGACGACATATGCATTTTCAAAGTGAAAAAGTACCAAGAGTTTCTGAATACACCTCACTTTTAAGTTTGGGGAGTTAAGTTACCTAAAGTGACCTCTAAATGTGGAATGTTCAATTGTTTGTTTCAAATTAATTTTTTCAATGAATTTGATAAAACATTATTTTCGAAAACATTGTATTCTATCCGTAAATATCTGTGAAGCAACAGTGAATGGCTATTATAATTTCCATGACAAAATCTAGTTAGAGTCTAATTTTTATAGCTTAAGTCAATATTTTTTTACAATAATTTTTTACTAATTGATATTCAAATTGAAATTGATGTTCAAGTTGTTCAAGTTAAAACAAAGGCAGTTAATAATAATAATATAAGTTATAAAGTGCTATCCTTATTACCATTTCACGCTGAATAAAATTGATAAGCCCAAACGCAGTAATGTGTTTGGCTAGTTGAATTCCCATGAAAATGGGAATTTCATGCAAAGCCAAAACGCAGTACAAACGATTTTTGAGTATTTTGATCGAAAATCACTAATATTATAAAAAATTTATTTCAACAATAAAATACCCACAATTTAATACATTTTATGGTGTAAATTGTTTTTTTGGATTGAATAGATAAATTCGGAGATTTTTCTAATAAACTTTCAAATCAACTTTCTGCAAAATATTGGTTTTCCGAGTTACTGCGTTTTGGCTTTTGAGGGCAGAATGGTGCCCATATACATTAAAATAATTTAAATAATCCTCAAAATTAGTGCTGTTATTATTCAAATTAAATTGTTGTTAATTGTTAAATTTAATAACATAGACCTGGTGTGACGTCACACTTCTCAGACCCCCACCCCATGTCACACATCGTGACATCGTCACAAATTCACCGACCCCACCTTCCTCAGGTGCGTGACGTCATTTATGGACGGCCCCTATGTCGAACATCAACTCTAGCTGTCACAAAGCAATCTGAAGTTACATCGCCCCGTACAGCGCATGCAGTTTTGATGTTTGACGACCAAAAATTAATGTCGCCTAAGCCTATATAATGTCATTAATCTTCGAAATTTCTCAGCACAACACAAAAGCCGCGTCAGGGAGACCAGCTGTCTCGACACTGGCGCCGCTGTATATCGTAAATCAAGTCTGCGATATTATCCGTTAGGTGCAAGGTAAGAAATTCAGAATCCGAGAAGGTCACGCCGTGTTAGGCCTACACCATACGGTGCATGTGATTCGGTGGTAATCGGTGATGATGAGGTAGTGTAGGCCTACGTGGCACATGGTGCGGGGGTAGAGTAGGCCTAGCCTACGTCAGGATAAGGATAGCTTAAGAGTTCGGTTTTTTAGTCGTAGTGGTGGAAAGTAGCAGAGGAGGAAGATTGCAATCGGAGGAGAGGTGAAATTAGAGGCTTAATTGTTCAGGAAAGCTGACCACTGACTCACGATCACGATTTAGATCTTCAGATGCGGGATTAGCATATCATGATCAACAATGTCGAACGCTAAAATTAAATGATGATGATGATGATGATCAGGCACGTAAGCAGAGACTTAAATTCAAGAGGAGGAAACTTCACAGAACCATTGGCAAATCCTGGTCATTGGGTTCATTATAGTCAATGGAAGTTCCAGTATATAAAAAGCAAGAGGAGGCAACTGCTTCCTCGTGCCTCAAATGTAGCTACGCCTACGAGTGATGATAGTAATGTTGATTTGACGACGACGACTCATGATGATGATGATGATGATGATGAATCAAACTGGAGAATACTTTTGAATCAGAGAGTTCATTCCAAAGAGCTGGTACAGCATGACTTAAGGAGCGGCTGCAGATTATTTCAGAGAGGATCTCGATCGAGGAATTAAACTGGAGGCCGAGATGGAGAGAGATAATTATCGATTATTTGAGGGAGTAGACCTGCATAGCAGCATAGGCCTACTGCAGTCTAGGTGGTTGGATGGTGAATAGCTGGTGTAGTGAATATAAGAGGATTGAGAGGTTTGAAAGGCATTG
>JACEVL010001281.1:0-114086 GCA_020284085.1 Aporrectodea caliginosa | reverse complement strand
GACGGCAACGGCAGTGGAGGTGTGGTGGCGGCAACGGCAGTGGAGGTGAGACGGCGACGGCAGTGGAGGTGTGGTGGCGACGGCAGTGGAGGTGAGACGGCGACGGCAGTGGAGGTGTGGTGGCGACGGCAGTGGAGGTGAGACGGCGACGGCAGTGGAGGTGTGGTGGCGACGGCAGTGGAGGTGAGACGGCGACGGCAGTGGAGGTGTGGTGGCGACGGCAGTGGAGGTGTGAGGCGACGGCAGTGGAGGTGAGACAGCGACGGCAGTGGCGACGGCAGGCAGTGGAGGTGAGACGGCGACGGCAGTGGAGGTGTGGTGGCGACGGCAGTGGAGGTGAGACGGCGACGGCAGTGGAGGTGTGGAGGTGGCGGCGACGGCAGTGGAGGTGAGACGGCGACGGCAGTGGAGGTGTGGTGGCGACGGCAGTGGAGGTGAGACGGCGACGGCAGTGGAGGTGTGGTGGCGACGGCAGTGGAGGTGAGACGGCGACGGCAGTGGAGGTGTGGTGGCGACGGCAGTGGAGGTGAGACGGCGACGGCAGTGGAGGTGTGGTGGCGACAGCGTGGAGGTGAGACGGCGACGGCAGTGGAGGGTGGTGGCGACGGCAGTGGAGGTGAGACGGCGGCGACAGCAGTGGAGGTGAGACGGCGACGGCAGTGGAGGTGAGACGGCAACGGCAGTGGAGGTGTGGTGGCGGCGGCGGTACGTGTTGTGGTGGCGGCGGTGGTTGCAGCTTGATTCTTACAAGTTTTACGTTATTTTGCTCAAATGAATTATTAGCCCAAATCTAGGATTAATATGGAATTATTAGTCCATATTAGTCCTAGCCCAAATGAACAAAACAATTATAAGTTACAACTGTATACTTTTTTGTGAATGCTAAACTGTTAAAGATATAATAGGTTATATTTAAAATTATTAAAACTTTTAAAATATTTTTCTATAATTGAAACAAATATTTTCATTCGTTTGGGGTCCCTCCGAGATTTTGGGGCCTTAGGCGTGCGCCTATGCGTAAACGGCCTGGAACGAATTCCGAATTTCAGATGTCATGCGCCTCCTCATTTGGCGTCGTTTTGTCTTAAATTCACAGCGCCTGTGATGAGCTATGTCAGAAAATTTAACTGAAATCGCTTACTTAGTTAAACGCTAAAGAAATGTAACGGGTTCTTTGTCGAAACCATGATAAATCGGTATTTCTCCAGCACCCCAAAAGCTAAGATGAGGTATCAACCTATTTTCACGTTTTAGAAGTAGGAAATATTTTAACGCTTTTCTGCACAAGCCTTGCAATGCTACTCTGCAACAAAGATAAGGCGCCACATAAGTTTGATTTAAACCGGGTGGTATCAAAACATAGCGTCAGAAACCCGGTTTTTCGCCCACGTATTCGTAAAATTTCTATATATTTTAAATAAACTAGCACTTATGTATTATTTATGAAGTATAAATACAGGTAATTAACCCTTGGCACATACTGGTAAGTTTGCATTATTGAGAGCTTTGCTGAGGTTAAATAAAATTTTCGAGATATGAACCAGACCGCAGAAGTGAAATGCTGCAACACCAAGCAACTATAGATTGAATTAAATTAAATTCGTGTCTTTGAAGTTCATCGTTATTTATTTAGTAAAAATCGCGGACAAACATTTAGAATCGGGTTGCTTAGGTTTCCTCGCGTCCTCAGTGTCGGTTAGGAGGTGTCGTAAGAGTCGGTTAGGGACTTAGGGTGAGGTTAGGCGTCGTGGGGGTCAGTTTGGGGCAGGGTTAGGGTTAGTGTCGTCATTACAAAACATGGCACCTTCCGCGCAGCATGCCAAAAGATACCGTAAAACGTAAACCCCGATACTAAATGTTCGCCATGCACTCAAATCGCAGGATCATTCCCATATGTCTAGAATGATCCTGCAATTTTTTTAACAATTTCGGAAAATCCTTAGTAACTCAGTGGTTACCGAGACTATACGGTGTAAGGCCATATCACAGTCGGTCATCTGGTTGTGATCACAGTTTAAAACCATCTAAATTTATGCAAGGTTTTCTGACTGCATACAAATTCGGATGTGAAGGTGTTCGGTAAACATCATAAAATGTTAATAAATGCCTTGATTAAAGTGCTTAAAGTTAAGATTGTGCCTACTTCTACTTTAGAAAGGTTGCTGGGTAATGGGTTGGTGTTGTAGAGACCTTCAAGTTATTATAGCTAACGATCATTTCACGCAAACTGCTTAGTTTATTTAGTAAGGTTGCTCATTTCTGTAGAAGCCCATATGGTTGTTTCCAGTGATCTTTGCATTATGTTTAAAACCATCAATGTACTCTTTTACCAACCAAGTGTTGCAGGCTGAATGGGCATTCCATTGAGGATCACCCATTAACGAGGCTTGTAATGTCACTGTTCTTGCCAGCTTCCTATCCACTTTGCTAGTACCCATTTAAAACTTAACGAAAACGTGAAGAGCTCTAGTATTGTGCTTTAATAATAGTCCCATTCCTGACATCAAAACGTAGTGTAAACACTAAAATTGTAACCTTAAGTTCTTAAACCTAATCCTTAAAGTTTAGCTAAATATAGGATTATTACAAGTAGAGGTTGAATTATGTAGCTATGGAGTTAGGTTTGATTTGATTTGGGGCACAGTGGCCAAATGTATAGAGTGCTTGGCCTGTAAAATGGAGAGTATGGGTTTGAGCCCCCACTGAGTCGGTGACTGTTTAAGGACCTTGAGCAAGTCCTTCGTGCACAGTTGCTTGCTCAGCTCCATCGGTGTTCTGTTGTTATGGTCGAGTGTGCACTTCTGAACTTTGGAGGGAGGGCAGTATCAAGTACAATTGTATTGTATTGGCTGTTAATGTTTACAGTTTAATCCATGAAATTATTATTTAGAAGATATTGTTTGTGTATGATGCAAATGCACCTGAGACTCATTGTAATAATATTATGGTTCACCATATTATAATACGAAATCCGATATAACATGGTCAGGGACGTGGATTCCAGTAAAATTCATTTATAGAAAATAAACTCGTTATAACAGGATTCTTGATATGACTTCCCAAGGTAGAGTTAAATATTTAGAGAATGATTTTCTGATATACTGATTTATTCATCATGATGTGATGTCCTTTTGTGATGTTTTGAATTGTAGGTATTTGGTAACATGAATGTAAATATGTCATATGGGACTCCAGCGCCTGGAGTAAGAAACGTGCTTGATCAAGTTAAAAGCAGTGAAGCAGCTGCAGTAATCAGGCCACGTGGAAGACCTAAAAAGATTCCATCTGCAGCAGCAGAAGAAGTCCAGTCAGCTTCATCTCCTGTGATAAACGACAGCCAGGTTCTGACCGAAATGTTAAACGTTGGAGAAAATGGACCATTTATCTGTTGCATCTGCCAGCCACAAAAGCCCTTCAAAAACTCTACTGGTTTAAGAAACCACATCGGGTGGAAGCACAGCGTCACGTCGAAACCGGCACAACGTGAGGCCAGAGACGGATACAAGTGCGATGTCTGTGGAATGTTGATCCGCGGATATGGGGCTCTGACGATTCACAAGTGGAAGAAGCACGGCATTGAACAGCTTCATAAGTGTGATCGTTGCAATGAGACGTTTGCAAAGCTGCGGTCACTGCACAAGCACATGGCCGAGGAGCATGGCATTCAGATGTTCAAGTGTGATATCTGCAGCGCAGAATTCAAGTCTAGGGAAGGATGGAGAATGCACACGACGAAGATGCATTTAACCGGTATGGTATTGCATTGTGTGCATTTTGCACTTATGGTAGGATAACACTCCTTAGCTTGAGTAATTGCAACAATTTACAGTTATAGCTTCTTCAGTAGCAAACTGCTAGGTGCGGGCCGAATCCCCAAAACCCGAATCCCTGAAACTAATTTCGGCCGGATCCCCGAAATTTATTTTCTAAGTCCTACCCCAATGAATATAATTAATAAATAAACAGGTGAATAGGCAGTGTATCCACATACATCAAGGCCATGTCATGTCTACAATTTAACTCTGAATAGCTTTCGGGAGTTCGACCACTTTCTAGAAAACTGTTTTCGGGAAATCGGGCTTTTGTGTATTTTCATCGTACTCGGGTTGACCCCAAACTGCTTCTAGAGTGCGTTACAATGTTAACTGTCGGCGCAAATGCTGATAAAATATTTCTTGCCCAAAGGTATGAACAGTACAGAATTCATCTGCTACTATGATTCTAGTATTTGAACTTTTGATATAGCGAAAGCTTTGGATGCCAGTATATGAGCTAATTTTTACATATTTGTTCAGGTATGATTAACCAATGGATCGTACATAATTTAGCATTCATTAGGCCAAAACAAAATAATGTTGTGTTTCCGGTAACCCGACCGAGTCACTTTTTTAGGCCCGACTGGGAAAATTTTGTGAAAAAAATTTTTTTTTGAAAAAATTATTTTTAAAAAAAATTTTTTTTTTAATTAAAATTTTTTTTTTTTTTATTGACACGTGAATTTAACCTTTGCAACATTGATAACATTGCTTTCCATTGCATACAAATATTTTTTGGCCTCAGCAAGGTGAAATATGATGACGATATATTCGTTTATTATTATGCAACGATGCAGCATTGCATAAAATTATTTTACAAAATAAAATTTTTTTCCTACCTACCTACCCAGATTTTAAAACCACTGTTACCGGAAACACACCTATATTTTTTTGGGCCTTAGTGTGTCTGTTGAAATAGTAGTAAGGAATAAAATAACTAGGCTAATTATTGATACAAGTCTGATTTCACTGGTGCCAGACTGTTATAAAAACGTGTTGAATTGTTCTTCACAGCGGAAGAGCTGCCTTCGCAAGTCTGTTACATCTGTGGAAAGGCATTCAAGATGCCGTATCAGCTGAAGAACCACATTAAACTAACACACAAGACTGTTCGTGACTTTGCATGTCATCTTTGCAGCCGTGCCTTCAAGAGTTGCCAGAGTCTAAAGCGACATCTGCTCACCTACCACAATGAGGACCGTTCGTTTAGCTGTGATGGTAAGCTATGTGTGAATGCATGTATTTATGTTTGCATGTATGTATATATGAACACCTTTATTACAGCAGAGGCAGAACAGCAACCAAATAATATAAAGTAATATATAATATATGTATATATTTATGTATGTTTGAATATGTATATTTATGTACCGTGTGTCTGTCTGTACATATTTATGTACTAGTATGTCTGTATGTATGTGTTTTATGTATGTATTTATGCATTAAGACGTTTTTTAATACTGTCTTGCCAGGAGGTTCTCTCTTGCTCTCCTGGTTGGTTGCTTTGCTTGTTGAGTGTTGACATGCATCTGCTTATTATCTTTGCTGCATGGGTTTGTCAAAGGGATGTCCAGATAGTCCAGAGCAGTGCTTCCCAAAGTGGTGGTCCGCGGACCGGTGCCGGTCCGCGAGCCCTCACTTGCCGGTCAGCTAAGTGAGCCAAGAAACTGGTCAAATCGTCTCGGAATCAAGAAATGGCTATTATATTTTTAAAAATCATGACAAAAAACACTTATTAGGCTAACATTGAAAGGGCAATAGAGTCATAGAATTGGATAAACATGCATTTGAATCAATTTTAATACATTTTGACGAATTAGGTGATTGAAAACGAGACAGAGAAATAGTTAATAAATTTGGCATCGGTCGTCCTGCAGTGGGTAGGATCCCAGCCGGTCCGTGACACTGAAAGTTAATTCCTGCCGGTCCGTGACACTTGAAAGTTTGGGAAGCACTGGTCCAGAGAACTTGGAATGGCTTAATAGGACTGGTTACTTTTTTCTTATACATTTTTACTTAGTGATAAGTCAGTTTGAAATTATCAAGGCAAGTTTTCTTCACAGGATATAAAGATTTAGTTTATAAAATCATTTAAAAAAGTTAACGATTGTCATTTTATTTTTCAGTATGCGAGTCTAAATTTAAGACTCGAAATGACTTGTTGAGTCACAGGAAGTTGCATTTTCGTGCAGTCAATCCCCTTCCAGCTACAGGCAGGTCAGGATTCAAGAGAACATTGGAAAATGGAGCATATGTCTGCCGTTACTGCAGCAAAACCTTCTCTGTAAGTTAAGAAAGGTCGCTTAAATGATTAAATTCTATTGTGAGACCTCTTTTTACTTGCAAAACAATTTTCTAAATAAATGGATGTTGTTTTAGAACCACATTTCGTGATATTTTGCCAACTATTTTCTGTTAAGTAACAATCACCTAGGACCAGGAACTTAGCAGTTCATGTTTCTGTAGAAATACACATTTGCATTTGATATTTCTCTTATCTTTACAAGAATTACTGTCATTTTAAAACTCATTTTTGCAACTCATTTGGCCAGTGTATTTGGAGTGTAATTGCCAAGGGACACTCCTGAAAGGTGCTCAGTTGCAATAACTGTTGTTCATTCATTCTGGAGATTTATATAGCGCCCCTTCAAGAAATCTACTCAGGAGCGCTCCCAGTCCAGCCACGGCAAAAGTAAAAAGACTTGAGTGATTTATAAAACCCAGTTTGACTGGTCAAAGGTAGCAAGCGCAGCTCCGATGGCAGGTCATTCCAGATGGAGGGGCCTGCAACCGAGAAAGCTCGGCGCTGCCTGGCAGTCAAGTGAGCCCGCGGAACTAGGAGTTGCGGAGCGAAGCGCCCGACGCGCTACAACGTCGGACACTGGGCGGCAGAGGTTGCGCAGGTAAGATGGAGCACAGCCAAGGATGTTTCCTGAAACCAAAGAAGCAATACGGTATGAGATCCGTTGGGCCACAGGCAGCCAGTGTAACACATCGCGCATGTAGGCAGAGACAGAGCCGAACTTTGGAATTTGCCCAATAAGCCGAGCAGCTGAGCGCAGAACTCGATCTAGTCGCCCAAGAACCGCAAGAGGGAGGCCAACGAGGATCGAGCAACAGTGGTCAATTCGACTAGTAACGAAGGCATGCACAAGAACCACTAGTGCGTCATGAGAAAGAGAGTGAGAAACCACTCGGAGCTGGCGAAGCTGATAGTAGCAGCCCCTTGTGTTTATGTAGCTCCTTTTAAGAACCTCACAAGGACAGTAAACATATCTATTTTTCAGATCTAAATTGGTGTGTCATAGTATAGCTTGAAAATGTTTAATGGAAGACTTCAAATGGTGCAGTGCTCAAGAAAGTGCGATTTGCTCAATTCGTCGTGCAGAAGCAAGGACCATCAAGTCTCGATTGGCTGCTGAATGCTGCGATCTTGCTGGAGACAAGAACTGTTGTATCATATTATTTGTTGGTCATTGCTGTTTTACCTATCTTCTGAGAAATATCATCCTAACAACTTCTAGTCATATAGTTTGATATTAGACCAATCTGTTTTGAAGTAAATCTTGTTTGTTTTGGTAGAAACTGCTGAGGTGTAAAGCACATGAGAAACTCATCCACGAATACAAAGAAGCAGGAGTCAGATTCGTATGTTTGCCATGCGATAAGGCATTCCCCAACCAGTATTACCTCATCCATCACATCAATAACAAACATCGTCAGCGCAATCACAGATGCCCACGTTGTGAAAGGCTTTACAGTCAAGCCTATCTCCTAAGACGTCACCTGGCCAGATGCGCTGGAACTCTCCCCACGAAGCCATACAGCTGTGACAATTGCAGCCTGCGATTTGCAACTAAAATAACCTTGTAAAACACATGAACTTCCCGAATCGTTGCCACCGTAATGAAGTCGTGGAGTGTGTAATTCTTGTTGACGATGGAATGGGAAGTTTGTCCTTCGAGGGTGGAAAGATGCATGAAAAATTAGGTGACTACGTTACTGAGCAGGATGCAACAGAAACTGGAGGAGAGTTTCCTCTAAATACAGAAAGTTTGGTTCACGATGCTGTTGACTTCAGCTGCATGGAGGTGTTGGAGAATGGTGGGTTTGACGTGATGAAAGAGGAACAAGTTGTGACTATGGAAGAAACTTCCATTCAAGCTCCTGCGTGTTTAGTGGCAGGCGACATGATTGAAATTGAACTGAATAGCAAAAACCAACTTTTGCAACAGGATTATGAAGAAATACAAAACAGTGAACAGATTGTTTTTGACACAGTACACAATGAAGCTGTGCAGTGACATTAGAAGCTAATTTGCATTAGGAAATATGCATGAATAGGCCTATTTAATTTAGAGGCACTCGTGTTAATATAATTAATAAAGATGTAATTTCCTTCTTGAGCAGCAAACACATGAAGTGTTGATTTTACATGGTTTGCAGATACACATCCATGATAAATTTTATTTCAGCGTTACTAACTCAATACTACCTAGATTACGAGGATGGTTGATATGCAGTGTACTTTTGAGCCACACAAACGCTGCATCTGAAAAACAACTTATATACTGGCTGTTACCGGTAGTCAGTTTATGAATGACGTGTTGGGTTAGTTTTAGAGTTCGAGGTCCTTGAGACACTGCTGAATGGGAATTGTTGGTCTGTATCGTTTCATGTTACATGTAATTGAATGCCTTTGAAACTGAACACAAGTACAATTCAAGTTGTGTTAATCTGTGCATTTAGACACTGCTTGGAAATGCAATTGAAAGAACCAGAAAAGGCCAGTCTGTTTAAGCTAAATTTGGGAGACAACACTATGTAATATGGATGTGAGGTGCACCGTGCTGCTATCTCCCCACAGGTCTTTCACTTAAAGCTGAAAACACTGCTCTTTCACAAATCATATCCTGAGCCTTTCTCTTCCCCCCCCCTACCTACCTCGCCGCTTCAATTCGAAATATCCACCGTAGCTGTCTGACTGTCTACATGCCTGACCCTTTGGATCTTGAATTGATTTTGATCCTACTTGCCCATTGCTTTGTTTTAACTAAACGCCTATGAATAAGCTGGTTCCTGCGAATTCTCTTGTTTGTGTGCTATAGAAATCTCGAGAATACGATTGTTACTTCAGTGTCTTAGCCCCAGTATGTCTGCATAAATGGCCAACCTCTTCCTTACCATCTGATCGTGAGTCAGTGTAGCCCAGTTTGCAAAGAGAAGCCTGACGGTAAATGTTCTATAGTTCAAATAGTATAAATGTCCTATTAAATTGAATCTTGAAGCGTACGTTTAATTTTTTCAGAAAAAGAGGCAAAATGCACAGTGTCATGTTCGGACAGGTAAGGACCAAGTTTGCGCTTTTGGACACCTTTCCAAGTAGGCCTAAGAAAGGATTTTTCGGATTGCCGGAAATATCAAACATCTGAATCTTCTTTATATAAGATCGTTTAAGGCAACGTACTAGATACGAGAACAAGACCGAGGAAGATTGATAATGTATATTCGCTTATTCAGTCAATCACTCAATTATTTATTTCTGTAGCTCATAAGGAGAGAAAACGAACAAATGAGGCAATAAGGCAACGGTTTGACATGTAGGCAGGCTACTGGCTACACGGAGGCCCAGAAGGTGTGTAAATCACGGCTACGATTGCAACGATTGCCATTGAAGGTATAATTTTCATTCGACAATAATTGCATATTTCTAATGACATTAGTAACGGGTATTCAAAAGTTTGTAATACAAACTGCAGGGAAATTTGAATAACCGTGCTGCTGAAGCGGCCAATGGAATGCGAATGAAGCAGATGTATTGTCTGAAACGGAAGGCTCAGAAAACCCGGCCCTTTTCAGTTGTACAACGCACACTTCCGCCGGCAGGCTGCGTTTCATTCAAGCTCTGTTGTTTAAGTTCTGTTAAAAAAGGATTTTAATATAATAAACATTAAGTTGCTGCGTTTCATGCAATTTTCCGACAAATTAGGCTGATTAAAACGAATAAAAGTGGTACAAATGGCTTACCGATCGGATGAAACGAATCTCTTAGTTGTTGTTTTAGACACGAACCCTGTATGGTGGGGACAACAGTTGTTTAAACCCAATCGCGATGTTAGTAACATATTTCAATACTACGTCTTCATTGTAACCTTCAGGTGCATGCATCACAATAATAAAATACAACTGCCGTTGATATCGCCCTTCTTCCAAAGGTGGCCCAAAGCTCAGAAGTGCACACGCCTTGGCGGCCCTGAAGCAATATTGTGCGTGAAGGACTTGTGCTTCTCAAACTTTCTGATTCTGTGGACCAGTAGTTGTTCTACCAGCCTTACTGTGGAGCATTTCTTTTTAAACACCAGCATCAACTTCACGGATGTTATGTTAAAATTTAGATTTCTTAGTGTAACTGTTTATTACAACTATACATTTCATAGTGGGATGTAAACAAGGACTTTATTTCTTTTTTCGTAGACCTTGAGTCAGTGGAGTGTGGCTTTGCTTGATTTAAAGTGTTTATTATGTATAAAGATTGAAGACTGTCGTGTTGCAATTTTTAATGTTTTACACTGTATAAAATTTAATATTTAACGAGTACGATCAAAATTGTGATTCCGGTTATCATTCCGTGGCCCGGTAACCAGTCACTCATGAACTGGTATCGGGCCACAGACCACTGCTTTAGATTACTATTCAGCATCATATCTACTGTATTTGTTACACAAATTAATGTTAATTGCTTTTTCAAACTGTTGAGAGGATCTGTACTTTTTAATTACAGATTGCATTTACAAACTTCATTGAAGAGTTGCTTGTTTTCTGTAATTCTCATCTGATGCTTAACCAGAGAAACAAGCTGTGTGTAATCGCTGCACATTCAAGTAAAAAGTAAGATTTTCGATTTTTAATTCTCAGTTATTCATAATTTATTTCCACACTGGCAGAAGCCAATACTGGCAATTTTTTTAGGGTGACATAAAATATGGCCCAGTACTTCACAGGGTATGTGATTGCTTTCCATTATCAAACTGTACCGTTCATTGACAGATAGTCATGCTGTGCAGACAGACTTGCCTGTCTATAATAGACAGCATTTTAGAGTGAAACCTAAACCACTGTCTTATCTGTATGTTGCCAAAGTTAACTTAAATCTGGATTTTTATACAGCATCTTTAGCAACTGCTGAAACATGTCAAGAAGGAAGCACAATGCTTGTGCATTTTTACCTCTAACTTGAGTAAGCTTGACAAAAACGGAACAATATCAGTGGTAGTGTTTATTTAATTTATGTATTTATTCTACTTATTACATGCACCATGTCAATTAATCTGAATCTGAGGTGCAAGACAAGTGTGTGTGAACAACTTGTCTGAGGTTATTACACAGAGTTCACTCAGTTGGTTTGAAACTGCAGTCGTATTATAGGACCAATATACTACTCTATGCACCATATTTGTCACATATTGATAATAGTAACTGTAACTGCGAATTTATATATTGCTACTTTAAGGGAAATTAGTTGTTTTTTGATTTGCTTCATTCTTTCATGCCATATTATAAAACAATTCTTCATTTTTACAGCAAATTTCTCTTTCCAAAGCCAGACACGGTGGACGACACAGCGTCCGACGACAGTGAACTGAATCGGAGAACCAGAACCGATGGACAGTATGAGCTTTTCACAGACGTTTCTGAGACAGTTAGAGATGAATTGAAAGACTTGATTTTCAACGGTAGTTCATTTATTTTGGTTGTTTCATATGTTTTTAAGTGTTCGGTTTTGCTCAATGAAACATATTATGAGAAATGAAAAGCAATGACAACACAATATGCTGTAGAGTTTCTGTATTCATATAAGTTTTTCGATGAGAGGTTTTCTACAGCAGGTGTAGATGTAACCAAGTGTTAATGAACTTGATGAGAGTTTATTGAGCTAGAAAAACGTGTTGCAAATTAGGGAGTTATTGTAACTTGTTAGGTTTGGTTAAAATGTCGAGATGTTTAAAGAATACCCGAGATAACATCCAAGTTACCTCGTACGCATATCACAGCTAGTGCCTAAATGTCTAAGTGCCTGAGTGTTAAATGAGTTTTTCTTTTCATATTATTACTTTAGTGGTAATGAAAAACTGTTATACTAAAATGTTGATGTGGTGACTAGAACATTTGTAGTTAACTAAAATTCTGTGATTTTGTTTTAGACACAAGTGGTGAACTGCATGCAGATTGTATGCTTTCTGGAGCTATGTCAATGGCACTTTGCTGTATCCTTTCTTTTATAATGATTTTTTCTGAGCTGTGAGTTGTTGAGAATTTTTTCTAAATTTACTGAAGTTGCCTGTTTCTCTTGTTCAGTTGATGTTAAGCCACTAGTGTTGGATTTGATTACTGACATTCAGTCCGTGTCTTGTTGCCTTGACAACCAAACTCAGATATAAATCGTATTGAAAAAGAGCAGCACGACAAAGAATCTTTCTCATCACGAATATTGGTATGATCTTAAAAGAAATCTTATTTAAGAATGGTGTTGTAACTGTGTGGAAGTGTGTTGAACGTTCAGTATCTAGTTTAGGGTTCAAATCCTGGTAAGCCAAACCAAATTGATAAGCTGTTGTCAAGTTTGTAATGTGTAAGGAAAGTTTCTCCATTTCTTGAATGAATTACATGGACTGAAAGATGTAATATATTTGCAACTGTGCCATTGATGTCTTTTGCCTGATGAGCACATTCAACCAAAGTACAGTGTAACTCAAGTTTATCAAACTTCTGCTTTTTGAAAATCTGGTTATATCAAATAACAGTCAATGGTATGGCCACAGCAGTGCAAACACATACAAACAACTCTCTTTTATCAAATTTACATGTATCAAAGTTTTGCTTATTTCAAAGGCATTTTATAGTGCTTATCAAACTTGGATCTTTTGCCCTGCTTAGTTTTAGCCGAATAAGGAATGTTTCGTGATGTTTCATTTCCTGACTGCTCCAGGTATGAGAGAATGATGCACTTGTATGTCTGGGTCCTTGGGAAGTCACAAGGCTTTCATATCACTTTTGTAGCTTAGACTCATTTTAGTAACCTAAATCCTGGACGTAAAGCCTCTGAAAGGCAAGACTTCTGTGGTAGCACTTCGCAAAGACCAATCTTGCTATGCACATGTACTTAGTCTTCAGTATGAGCTTTGATATGAGGTTGTGCAGATTTAATAATGCATCACAAAAGAGACAGAAGCTGTCTGTAGATGACAAAAACAGGTGTGTTGTTATGCGTAGAAAATGGTGAATGAATTGGTCTAGTGTAGTGAGTTGGTCTAGTGTAGTGAAGCATTTATAACTCAAAACATTGTCAAAAGCTGTGGATTCATAAAAAAGAAAATACTGGCCACTTGTTATTCCAGCAACCCCAAATGAAAATGCCACACACCATTTTGCTGATGATGAGCTACCTAAGCTCTTCAGGAATGATTTAAGCAGGCTGAGACAAATCTGGTTACCATCAGCAGTCTAATCTTTATGTGAGGTGTACGTTTTGGCTATCATTGTATTTTTCATTTGTATTTTGTCTTTGCTATAATGTATGTTGCTTTTCTTTTAGGTAATCAAAGGTTCTGATGATCATCAATCACAGTACATGAATTTTATGATGGTCATTTTCACAGCTCAGAAGCAGGTACAGTCAAAACGATCGCAAACTTTCAAGTTCCCAATCACAGTATGACGACCAATTAAGACACTGATCACCCATTGGCAGCTCATGTAGTTTATGCCTGTAGTATGCTTTCAAACGGTCTTTAAATGCACTTGTCTAGATCAGCAAGAAAACCTATGTGCAGTGCTTCAATAAGGTACTTAAAACTCTTAAGTATCAATAAATGTAGTACTAAAAGTTCTTTATTGATCACCAACAGCTTACAAAATACAGACAATCGGGTTTCCATCAACAGGTGTCACAGGGAGAACTATATATACATACGACGTCATACGTACATACATACATACAGGTGTTGCTCAACATTTCAGGCAATGCTTGAAAAAACAGGGACTAGACCCCAACTTCTTTAGACATGATTGAATTCATATTCAAACAACCACAAGGCCAGTTGTGGGCTTAGCAAATTAGTAACTGGTCTTGGACAATTGATTGGCTTCAGGTAACCAACAATGATCTGTGTCAAAATGAGTTGAGATGGAGAAACCTATTGACCAATTGTGCCAGACTATAGTTGTAGAGTATCGGTAACTGGTCCTGTGGTCATTTTGCACTAAGTTTTTCATGTAGTAGATGTTGGTGGCTACCTACCGGTGGCAGCAAGTGGTTGGCATTGTCATAAGGATAATAGAATGAATACCAGTAATAGTGTAAGGATAATAGAATGAATACCAATAATAGTGAAACATACTTAACCTTTTTGAGAAATGTAACTTAGACTTTACTAAGAAAATTTTTCACCTCGTGTCCTATAAGTTAATAGAAAATGTATACATGTATACTTCGTTACCATTGAGACTTGTTTTGTCTGTTTCAGAACACAATAATTGATGCCTGTATTCTAGATAATGAATCAAGTCTACTTCAACAGGTGGTTATTTTTATTTCATTGCTGTTGCATGAGATAACAATTGTATGTTTTTCAGCTCCTATTCATTTATTTTTATACTTTTATATATTGCACTCATTGTTTGTTATCAAGTATTGTGCTGAAGGATTCAGTTTGTATGTTAATGCCTTGCTTGAGATTTCTTAATTATTGGAGGGTTGAAATGAATGGTCACATGGTGGCTGATAGATTAAAGCAGATGGGTTCGAGTCTCAACTCGGGCAGTTTATTACTCTGTAGGGACCTTCACTCACAGTTGCTCGGTGCCATCGATGTTCTGTCGTATGGTCTTGTGCAGCCTTCCATTAACAATTCGTAACATTGCACCGCAGGCAGCTCAGGAAACATTTTCGAAACTTCTTAAGTCGCATCTGTTTAGATCTGTTGGGTAGTCACGTTTAGCGCCTTCGTGAGTCTCTTGTAAGGCGCTATATAAATGGCCATATACATACATACATACATACATACATACATACATACATACATACATACATACATACATACATACATACATACATACATACATACATACATACATTAATGAACTGTGGAAGAAGAGCTATGTCAAAATACAGTTGTATTGTTTATTGTATTGAAGTGTTCAACCAGGTTAAAATTCATGTTACGTGTTGGACACCAGCACTCAAACCACCAATTACGGGTTACATTATGATGTGCTTTTGATTTTGTTGCAATATATATTGAAATAATTTGGTGTGATCTCCTTGTAGGCCTGTGATATAACAAATGGACTTTATCTGAAGATTCCACAGTTGTCTGGGCTGCTTCAGTATCTGTTGGTTAGTTTTGCCATCAAGTTTTTCTCAATCAAATTTATTTAACACAATATTCATTGACAGTAGATTCAAACTGGCAGTGATTGACATCACTAGCTACCTAAACCCAAATGGAACCAGCCAGCTCGTACTGGCCCACAATTGGTCAAACATATGACACTAAGAATTATTACAATGCACCAGGTGTAACTGTAGTTAAGACAATTTCAATTTCACTTGTCTAAAAAAGTAAAGGAATGGGTGTTGATTCATTGTAGTGGGTGTTTCTACCAGATAAGAACATCAGGACAAAGATGACAATGCCTACAAACGTTAAGGTGGACTACAGAGCTGCCTGTTTCTGTCACCGAAACCTCATCGATGTTGGTTACGTCTGTTCGGTCTGCCTTTCAAGTAGGTGTCATTTTATCTGGACCACACAGTAATAGGGGCAAATCTAATAAAATCTAATGTCTTCAGTACTGTCAGTACTTTTCTTTAATAATCTTAAAACTATTCTATTTAGCTGTGTTTGGACCAGGAGCACTTCTGAGTAGTCTACCTTGAAGGGGCACTATTAAAACTCCCTTAATAATAATAATCATAATCATCATAATAAATTAATAATACTGAAAATCCTAATCCACTGAAGAAGCCCACCTGAAATCTCACAAGTCAGAAACTTGAAGTCAAGCTTCAGTAGCTATAGTGTGACTGTAGCCTGCTATTGGATTCTCACTGTAGTCTGCTTTGGATGCTCACTAAACTGCTTTTGGATTCTCACTAGTCTGCTTTTGGATTCTCACTCTAGCTAAGTGAATAAGAAGTGTACAATGTAATTATATAAAATTCCTGTGCATTGAGAAATGGATCGTTTTTGGGAAAGAGAGTCCCTGCCACAGTATTGCAAGTGCCTGAAGTCTGTTAGTTGAGTGATTTTACTGGGTTGGGAGCACCATTTAGGAGTGTTTTCTGTATGTGGCATATACAAATGTCAGATTATGATTACAATAACAAATACACATTGTAACAGTAAGTGTAGCTTTATTTTACTGCTGGATTTAAATATTCATATGGTAATTCATGCTGATAAATTTTTTCCAGTTTACTGTTCGTTTACCCCAATCTGCACAACATGCCAGTAAGTTCTCTTACATTTTCTGTTAGCAGTTAAGAGTTTTGTAACGAGGCAAGCAACTGAGATGTATGCATTTATCAGAGTACATGTATAGCACTCTTTAATGCTGCATTGGTTTCCAAGTCATTTTTAGTACAAGCTTATTGTTAAAGCGTTCAGTAACTCACAAGGGTGCTGTGGCACAGTTACCTAGGAAACAGCATAGGATGCAGCCCTAGCATTTGGTCACTCTTCCAATTCATTTCTAATCAAACATCATCTTGGTGAAAGTAAAATTTCAATCCTTGGCACAATACCAGTTCGTTAGCAATTAAATAGCAAGTTGCTGAAAGCAAAAATGATATGAAATAGTTGTAGGGTGTTTTATAACAGACTTTTTGATAGTCTGCTGCATTGGTTTCCAAGTCGCTTTTAGTACAAGCTCATCGTTAACGTGTTAGGACACCAACACAACACAAAGCCATTTATGCATTCGAGAACTGACAAAAAACATCTTATATTAAAAAACAAATTTTGTTTCTACAGTGCTACTTTCAAGTTCCTTGGTCCACAACGACCACAAAAAAAGAAAGTGAAGAAATGAGACCTTCCATTAAAGTAGGACATTCAATGCCTAACAGTGTGTGGGCAGTGGACGTATTTCTTTGTCTCCAAAACCGGTTGCATGAGAATCGTTCAGCTACGCCTTGTAGCTAGGCTAATACAAACGTTGCATGTTAAACTAAAACTGGTCTCCAAATCCTCGAGTACAATCAACATTAGCAAATCTACTGTGTCACTCGCATAAAACTAAAAAGGCAGATGTCTCGGGTTCAGTGCTTCACTTCAGAGGCGAAAACGGCGTCGGAACCAGAATCCTCGAGGTCATGTGTCGAATCAGTGGCACTGAAAAGTTAGGCACATGGTTCACATTAAAGAAAAATTTCTGTAGGTATTTGGAGGACGAGTTTAAACAGACCGTCTGTTATCACAAGTAGCTGTTCCTCACACGATAGACTGTTGCAGGATTGTCCATAAACCTTTTGTTTCATGCACAAGAAATTTGTTTATTGCTATGAACATTGTACTGTTTTTTTTATCGGTGAATTTTGTCCTGGCGAGATCGCAACAGGGCATCCACCTTTCCTTTACATAGAAACAAGGTTACTACAGGGTCGACTCTAATAGGGCAAAGTCATTGGGGACATACCTTACGATACAGCGGAGAAACCAGGCCACACTTGAAGGGGTAATGCTGAAAAGGTGGATATTTAGCGCTACACCGCAGTTACTGTATGGCACGTTGACCAACATGGCATGGGAGTGAATACCTTTGATGACCTACCACTTCGCTTTAAGCGCCATAGCACACATGAACATACACGAGTTCACAGTGCATCCTAAAAACCTGGGAAGACCACGATGTGAACTAACTATTACAGCACTTTATCAACACATATCTAGACCTACTGTGTTTTCCAACATCTTGTCAACCCACCTGTGTGTTGAACACAATCGTCCCATCCTGGCTTGTCCCAGACGTGATCACGAACTTCTTGGCGCATCTCCAGATTTTCATATGCTGCATCAAAAACAACCGATTGCTTTAATTGCTAAATGTTACATGACTGGCAGCATACAATTAGATTAGAAACAATTATTATTAATTGTAATATTGCATATCTCCGTTCCCATATGATACCAATTAAATGATAGTGTTTAGACATAAAGCAGTCATGTAAAAATTGTCAAACAAGTAGCAACCATTGTAAAGGTTTGCATTTCCCATTCTATGCAGTTCGATGATTTCTCTTTTAAACACACATTTGTTTTGAAAACAATATAACATTTGTCGAATTGTTGAATAATGTAAGCGGAATCAGAGTGTGCATAGCATATGTAATGTATGTAAGCAAATAACATTTTAATAGATGTACAGTATATTAATGTTATGTTATAACGACAATTTCTATAGCATTGTCAGTACCTACATCTAAGATGTTATACTGAGAATAACTGAACAGAAGAGGATTAGCGATAAAACAAATCACAACACAGCATTACTATAACACACAACTACTTCATGCAGCCCATATGAAATATATTACTGTGGCAAATTTTGGGGTGGCCGCCATTTTCTGCCTTTGGTCTTGGCATGTCGCCGCCGGGGAAACCCCTCTAGCCTCAGCCTCTCTAGGCCCAGCCTCTCTAGGCCGAGCCTCCCTAGCCTCAGCCTCGTAGGCTCAGCCTCTCTAGCCCGAGCCTCTCTAGGCCGAGCCTCGTAGCCTCAGCCTCTCTAGGCCCAGCCTCTCTAGGCCGAGCCTCGTAGCCTCAGCCTCTCTAGCCCGAGACTCGTAGCCTCAGCCTCTCTAGGCCCAGCCTCTCTAGGCCTAGCCTCGTAGCCTCAGCCTCGTAGCCTCAGCCTCTCTAGGCCCAGCCTCTCTAGGCCGAGCCTCGTAGCCTCAGCCTCTCTAGGCCGAGCCTCGTAGCCTCAGCCTCTCTAGGCTCAGCCTCTTCCCTGCCTCGGGGAGGGTATATATAGAGCACCGCTCTTGTGTAAAGTTGGCGTTGGCTTGGTTACTAGCTTGCTCAGAGGCGTTGGCTTGGTTACTAGCTTGCTCAGAGGCGTTGGTTTGGTATGTTTCTCTGTGTGATGATCGCTTGTAGAGAGAGAGAGCTTGCTCAGAGGCGTTGGTGATTGTTGAGGTGTTGGTTGAAATAAAGATAGCTATTGAAACTGTCTGACATTACTTCCCTGAAGGGTGACATTGACTAGGTAGTCGGCTGGCAGAAGCGAAACCCTTCGAAAGACGACGGAGGTCTTACTTACGCTCCCATCCTGAGCGACACGCGCCTTCCCTCGCCATCCTGAGAGAAGCGGAAGACGAAGAACCCCGTTTTCTTTACATTACAAACATTTTCTCAACAGTGTTTAATAAATGTTCAGCAAATTACTCCAGCTTCTAACCTGCTCTTGAACTATAGCAGAATCCGAAGCACATCTGCATAGAAAAACTAAATGTATTTGTGCATGCAGGGTCTGACATGAGACAGCTACTTAAGCAAATACACTTATAAACTAGGATCCAAGCAAGGAATCTAAAATACCAAGTCTAGTTGAATGTGCCATGGTGTCGTCTATTCTGACTTTATTGCTGATCTTTCTTACTTAATCCACAGCTCCGAGACGTCTGTTTTGTAATTACATATTATGATTATTTTGTGATTCAACACTCTTAGATTGTTATTATCCAATGTTCCCGCAGTCATTTGCAGGTGGTCAGTACATGCTTAACTTACTCTATTACATTAAATGAATACCTTCATATACTGGATTTATGGTAAAAAACTCCCACCGATTCATCTGGTGGCGCCAGCTGGCGTATTTACACCCAACGAGGCTATCGCTAAACAGAAGCTCTTTGTCATCAAATCCAAATAAGACTTTCCTGGAATAATGAGCAAACCAGTGGTAAAGCTTTATTCTGAACTTTTTAAATACACTGCATATTGTTAATTTTTATTTAAACTGAAACAACCAACAGTAAGTACAGGAAACAGCCATGCCAGTTTTCTACAAAAATTGCAGAAATGCGTTGGAACAAAGAACAACAAATAAATTATATGTATGTGTGGACATGTTTACAGATGTGAACACATACCTAAAAATATTTCAGGGCCACACTACCTTTTACTTTTTATAAAACTTGCATTGCAATTTGCTCATTTTACTGCATTCACACAGATTTGGCACTTATATTAAATGTAAATATATTAAGTTGGTTTTTATACTTTAACTTATTTAGAAGTCTTAAAATCAATGCCATATTTATAAAATCACAAACGTGTGCGCAAGCAATAAATTTGTCTTATAAATTATGGAGTAACCGTGTGGGCCACTATGAACGAATCCGAAGAGGGAATGGAGAAAACCACGTGGTCAGTGTTGAACAAATTGGACTAGAGTCACAAAGATTAATCTGACAGATCTGATACAGTATGGAGGAAGACCCAGGGTAGAATAGCTTGGCATTGCATCATTGGTGTAGCTACACTAAGCGGTTCACTACCAGAAAACTTTTGGAGTGTAAGGAATTAGCAGCTTGAATGGTTTACAGCGGGAAAGATAAGACATGGCATGCTAGTCACTACATAGCAAACAGACTGACAAAGACTGATGTCACCAGATCACGGCTATTAGTAAATACTAGAATCAAGTGTCAATTCAAACAGTTGATTAACACCAACATGCTTTAAAACTACTTGCACATGAAAACCAAGCAAGTCAATATTTACACAACATGCAAAAGAAATAGATCTAGTACTAGTACAAACTGAATCTACTTACACCACAGATGATGAGCTACATAGAGTTCACCAATGTGCGAGAAAAATCCAGCTGTAGCTTCATCATAGTCTTGACGACACTTAATGCCCTTGGCCCTGTTACAATCAAACTTATAGCATAGACCTTGGTTATATATAGCGAAGGTTATGTTGACAACTGATAGACTACGGTACACTTTCAGAAATTCATAACCTTCAGAATGGTCCAGCCAATACAGCACACACACAAAACACCCTTCAAGTTTAAAAACAGGATTATTATAATTATTTAAATAAATCCTAGTACCAGTACATTATGGGTCATAGCAACAAGCAGTGGCAAAGACATATTTCAAATGAAAAAAATGCTCACAATGTGTAAGAAATCCAGCAATAAACCCCAAAATCAACTTACCTGGTACATAACTCAAAAAGGAACACTTGGACTAGGTCGACTTATAGATAAGTCTATGATTTAGCCCTAACATTGTTATTTAAGTTGAGTTTTCTATAGGTATATGATCATAAAAATCGTCTTGCCATCAGTAAATGTAATGTGGAAAAGGGGCAGCCCTGCAATAGCGGATTATTTTATCCTTTAGGGCTGTCCTGTTGACAGCATCAGCAGATTAACTCTTTTTTTTTTTTTTTAAATGACTGATTGTTAATTAATTGTGCTGTTGTTGATTCAATAAACGGCTGATTGATTGATTGATTGATTGATAAATTAGCATATCAAACTTATGTATGTGACTAATTAGCCTCTTATTCAGGAGGTTCAAGAACCCAAATAAATGAATTTTTTTTCTTACAGTATATTTATGAAAAAAATATTTACCAGGAGTTGCCCCATTCGATCATGGTTCCAGGCTAAAAAAACAACCAAATTTATTTGCTCAGAGTGGCATACTGGCACATTAAAATCAAATGCAGTTCGTTCACAGTACTGATGCTCATTACAATGTCTCTAGAAATAATTCTACTACACATTTCTCACAATTTGCCTCAACTGTAAAAGATTTTCAATAAAGCTTCAAGACATTTAACACAATACTTACATTCAAAACAATAAAATTTACCAATATTTATCAATTCCAATACAGTGTGCAGATGAAACAAAAATGGAAATTCATGTATATAGTAAACTGATAAACAAAGACCAATTACACACCATGATATTAAACACAAAACATTGGAATCAGATCTAGGCCATAGCTTAAAGAGCAGTAACTAATCTCAAATCCAAGTTCAGAATGTGATGGCCCAGTCAACTTTAGGCTTAAAGCCAGTAAATTTGGCACCACATGTAAGACAACACACGACTGAGGAAAAACCCTCATAATATATCTACTAGTAAAATTACACAATAACTTACTAAAAGAGCACAGAAGTCAGCTGGTGGTTTATCATCACAACCAAATCACTATACATGTACATCTTTTCCTAATCCAAAATTCAACATGATACGATTCAACAATTTTGTAGAATCATACAAAACAGGCAGAACACTTATTTTTTTATTTATGCATTTACCAACTTTATAAATAAAAAGCTACTAAATAACTGCTAAATACTGTATACCATTCATACTCTAATTACGATTCAACAATTTTGTAGAATCATACGAGCGCCTCTGATTGGTGTGCACTGTGAGAGGTGCTATATAAATTGATAGATACAATACAATACAATTAAAACTGGTGATTGTTACACAGTAAAAGCAAATCAGATCCAAACCTTTAGAACATAACTTCTCAGTTCATAAATGTTGTTGCCTGGACGAGGCTTAATACCACCCCAGAAACCAAATGCCAAGAGAATCTGGTTTTTGCGAGACCGCAGCATCTGGTTACGGTTCTTGCGAAACTCAACAAAATCCTGGAATAACCAGTAATAAAAATTCATTTCATAAAGATCTGCAGCTACAATGAAAGCACAAAATAGAAAACTATATTTAAATTTGCATTTTACAATTCAAAAGGCAGTGCAGCTGGTTTTGTGATATTTTTGGAAAGTCAGTTCGTGCACATATCATAACATATTGATTTAAGACCAAGTTAATTTTCACCCTATCCTGTTTATATCATATAAATTCAACATTAATAGAGATTTAAGTGAAATGTCGATTATTTTAAATTGGACAAATGTTTAACAATATTGATCAAACAAGAAGATGTCACTAAAATTCAAAAAGAAATTTTTATACCGATACATTATTCAGTAAACTAGGCCAAAACCCAATAGAATTATAGATTTAAAGTTCTCATGTTAAACAGAAAACATAAGGCCTGAAGAGCAATATCATAAAACAAAATTGCTTAAAATTATTTAAAAAATTATATGCACTAATAATATTACTTTATCAGTCCTGTAAACTTCTGTTACATTACTCAGTTGTGGGTAGCCACCTGGGTACTTCCAAATGTGTACTGAAATTATACAGAATGCTAATGTAAGCCACCTGGGTAAAATTATACAGAATGCATATGCAAAGTGAGTGTTACAGATAAGGAAAATTCTGTTTAAAAAAAATGAACATTTTGTTAAGAATAAATCAAGAAAGAGCCACCACTATTTATAAGGCATTTAAATTATTAAAACACAAACAAAAAAGACAGCAATTAATCAATTTACTTCACTAATTATTTCAGGTTCAAACTTAATCACTACCATCAATGCAATGCACAAGGAAATGAATAATAATGTTCCTTGATTTTCATTATCAATTTTTAAGTATTATAATGTGATCAACAAAATCTGCATTTTTTTCAAATATTTTATCTCATACAATATATGTATGTAATGTATGTATATTCGTTTATTTCATAAAACAGGCAAACAATGTAGGTGAACAATACCAGACAGTTGACAGAATGGCTACTTATGGATAGGTTAATTAGTACATGTTTTTATACAACATTAGCACATGTTTTTATATAAGTAAATAATAATGACAAATGACAACAAAGTCATTAATATTAATGGACATTAACTCACTTGCTTCATCCTGATCACCAATGTCGACTGTCCAGCTACCAACCAACTCTCTTCCAGTTTGCTTGGTGTTCATCATGTCCACAAACTCGCTCCTGTTTTCCAATTAAATGCATGAAACACTTAATTTAAAAAAATAATTCTTCCACAATTTACAACAAACACAAAAAAACTTAGTTTCTTTGCTTTTTCTTTTAAAACTAAATTAATACAAACTGAAAACCTGTGTCCAGTAGCCAGACTATACGTACAGAAGCTTGGAAGAAATGTGTGTGTGCATGCGTGAGTGAGTGCAAGTGAGTGTAACTTTATATAGTGACACCATTCAAATCGTTTAAGTCTGGGTACAAAATGCTAAACACAAGTTGAAAAGCCACATGTCATGATGGTTAACATAGCATGTGTTAACAATTTCAAGTGGAAATCCAATAGATTTATGGATCAATCAATAAAAATATGCAGCTAGACTAGTAACAGCTAGGACCAGTACATGTTAAATCTGTGCAGACTGAAGCCAGACAGTGCATGTATAAAAATAAACACTAAATAAAAATTACAGTCATGGCCATAAGAAAAAAATATCAAGTGTTACAAACTGGAATAAGCCAACAGGGCAAATGCATATGCTATATAGTGAACAACTTATGTATCTTAAACCTGTTTAAAAAGTAACTCACGTTATTTTTAAATAGCTCTGCATAAATTCTGGCTTCACTGCATGAACTAAAAAAAAATTAAATGTAATTATACAATTAATTTTAACTTAACAGCACATTGGTAGCATTGGTAACTAATAAACAAAGTTAATGCATGAAACCCATTTACTCCATAATCTCTAGTTTATTACATGAACTATTGAGAAGACTGTTTTGTTGGATCCTCACAAAAATTCCAAAAATACTTTAACAAAGTAGAAAATTGGTTTCAATTCATCTCTCGGCTACCCATCAAGGGCCAATTCAAAGAACAGATAAGATCTGTATGATTCACCAAATCACAATTATGTCTCGCCTCGCCACGTCTTCAATCCATGGTCTGAATGGCAAACAAAAATAGGTCAAAATTCTCAGGTGAACAGAGCATGCCAAACGCTATTAAGGTACAGTCACAAAAGACCTTGTTGTTCAGTGAATCAAATGAATAGGCGAAGAAGCAATAGAAGAGCATTAATGTTCTGATGAAATTGTATTGTATCTATCAATTTATATAGCCCTCTCGCAGTGCACACCAATCAGAGGCGCTCCCAGAGACCTAGAAAAAAGAAAGAGGTCTTGAGACAACGAAAAGAGGCACTTGGCCCACCAGTTAATAAACAGAAACGTGTCAAAGGAGGAAGCTGGTTCCATAGTGCAGGGCCAACGAAGGCCATGATACTGTACTGTACTGTAATGTAATTGAACATTTATATAGTGCCCCTTCCAGATATCTACTCAGAGGTGCTCTCTGCGCTAGCCTATATGATTTTAAATGTCATTATCAGTATTACATCAGTTAGCACAACAATGCACAGTAAGATACTCTAAAGTATGCAAATCACGGCCATTTTAAGGTCATCCTAGGCCCTAAGCATTCTTGCATTCGTAGACCCCAACTGCCAGCACTGCATTAAAGCTAAACGCATATTAATTACACATTCACATTATTTATTGACGTCATATTTAATCATGATTCACGAACACACCCGGTTCTGATTTTAAATCTCAATTTACTTTTTGTAATGTTGATTATTTAAATTTAATATCCTGGATATAACCACTAAGGTCTAAAGCAATATTTCCATTCTTTTCTCAATATCTCATTTTTAGACTTGCAAGGTTCGTACTCCCTAATGGATAATACGGCCCTGCTGCAAATGACACATTGTCTCAATAGATTACAAAGCAAACAGACGGAAACATACTTTGAAGTTCGTATATGACATCCTTGTCTGACAGCCTTGAAGAATGGGACTCGTGACCTGGGTCAATTCTTCGCACAAAGAAATTTGAAAGCCATTTCTCTTTCTTTCCTTCTGTCGGTTCTTGCTGCTGTGGTTGTGTTGTTCCTCCAGCCGTTGCCTGAGTTGCTAGGTATCTATGAAAGCACCAGGATAGCAAGCATTTATGACAAGACAACTGAGTAATCTGATTATATTTTATTCTAAAAAATTGGTCTGTGTTTGAATAGGGCTCACATGGGTCTGTATTTCATGTGTGTCGTATAGTTTAAAGCCAAAGGAAAGCAAAAACATTCTTTAATTAATGAAGCTACTTGTTAATTTAATATTTTAGTATCGGTAATACTTGATCTTTTGTCTTTTTCTCAGTCTGTGTGCTTGTTACACCTGAACCAATAAAGAAATATCAAACTAGCAAAAAAATTAATCGCACTGGCTACGGTACCGTCCGGACGGTACCGTTATTTCTTTTCTACGGTACCGTCCGCAAATAATCTATGGCCGATTGCACATATCTATGGCGTGAAAGCCTAACCATCAATAGCGCAGTAGTTAAGAGATGAACGAAACTAACCCTAACCCTGACCCTAACCGACCCTCACGACGCCTAATTTGACACTAAACGACCACACGAATACTAACCTGGCCCTAACCGACCCGCAAGTTGTCGGCCATAGAAAAATTCGACGCGAAGACAACAACTTAACGTGACAGGCTTTTGCCAATATTTATTTCAACCGGATGTACACGCCATAGATATGTGCAATCGCCCATAGATTATTTGCGGACGGTACCGTAGAAAAGAAATAACGGTACTGTTCGGACGGTACCGTAGCCAGTTCGAAAATTAATACTGGCAAGCAAATTATGCAAAACTTTCAATGAAGATAACATGTTTTATATCTGCTCTGCATGTTTTGTGTTCTCATTTGCTCAAACAACGGTTAAGACCACAACTTCGAAACACACAAGGTTACAATACAATAACACAATGAAACTTCCATTTTCTTGTTACCTTCTGACATCTTCAATTATTAGAAACACAGTGTAAAAGTTAAATGTCAGTCAGGAAATGTCTGGGAAACCAAAACTAAAAGTATAGACTCTCTAAAAGAATAATTTAACTTTCGCAGCTATCATTTCCAGAATGATTCTTCAACAGTAGAGCAGTGAAACACCTTTTCGTATATTCACTTAGATAAAGAACGGAGCACTAAGTTATAAAGCAATGGAGAAATCGATGTAGGGCCTTGTAAGGTCAACCATGAATCTACAGCCCTCGATGTCGGCCAGACTTAATGTCTGACGCAAAGTGACGACCTCCAGAGGAAAACTTCTTCTAGACAATACCTGCGGCATGTTGACGGGTAACTTCGAATTATATCTTGGAGACAAAGTCTTCCAAAAACTTGTTTTACAGACATTATCGCGGCTGCCATGTTCATACACTTAGTGCTGTTATAGGTCACGGTCAACCACGTGTTGTAAACAGCTTCTATTTTTATGCTCCCGCCTTAGTAATTATTGACTAAATTTTTAACGAATAGATTAATTATATAACGAATAACTAATAAGATAACATGTTTGCACATTTCTTTAAAGTTTGGTATACTAAATAATTTATCTAATTTATAAAATGTTGTACATAATTTATCAGTAAGTAATAGCACCCTTAAGCGCGCTATAGAAGTTCTCAGATTATTGTGATTAGATTAACTAATAAAATAACATGTTTGCAAATTTGGCACATATAAGTTAGTTAGCAACGTTCACCGCGCTATATAGAAGTTCTCAGATTATTGCGATTGGATTCACTGTAGGCCTATTAGACATATAAATTGTCTTCAAAATTAGATTAAAGGTTACTTTTTCAGGTATGTATAATGTCTACCATCTTGCTACGCAGCTACGGTCATTACACTTTCAATGAGTAATGCATTTGCAGTCAATCACAGCGCTATGTGTTAGTCATAGCGCTACATAATTTGTCTATACTTGACATGTACGCGTCTTGCGCAGTCTTCTGCTCACAGTAAATGTTTACTTCTAACTCAGAAAAATGTAATTTTGAAATGTTCGCGAACAATTGAAATTATTTAGCATCAAAATTAGAAGAAGACGTATGATGCAGTATTATGGGTTGCACGAAAAACATGGTATGACTTGGATTTAATGCTTGTATTGTTTTTGTCATTATTTCTATTCGACCACCACAGAGTCAATCCGTCTCAAATATATATGTACATCTGCGTTCTCGAATTGTGCGCTATATGAATAGATAAAGTCAATTTTAATAGACCTATGGGTAGAATGATCGATATAAGTGGTGCGAACTGATAGTGTTAGTCTGCTGACAAGTTCATTAACTGAAGAGTGCTTACCCTATTATAATAGGAGGGTGGATTAACTTCACCTCCTCTGGACTCGAAGTCACATGCCAAAACAGTTTTTCTGTGGCGGTATTTTTAAATCCTAAAGAGTTTGCAGACCTCTGCAGTGAAGGAAATGTGAGAGAACAGGACATGGACTTGTGTTCCATACTTCCATAGAGGAAGAAATGCAATGTATTGTATTGTATTGTATTTGGCTATTTATAAAGCGCTTCTCACAGCAAAAGCCTTTCAGAAGCGCTCCCAGTGCGAACAACCTGAGGGAAAAGGCAGGATTTTAGTTTAGAAAAAGATGAGGAGATACTACCAGAAGGATGGCAGAGCGAACCGGTGGAGGAAGTCCATTCCACAGAGAAGGACCTAAATGTGTGCCTATAGAAAAGTTGTGTAAGTAAGAACTGCCAATTTGTTTGCCAATCATGACTGCAGTTGGAGGTCAAATCATGATGCAAATAACATTTATGACTTGCAGTAGGGATGAGCCGATTGGCATTTTTTGCGGATTTCTGATTCCAATTAGTTGGCCTGCTTTTTCGCTGATTCTGATCCGATTAATCGGCAATATTCATTTTATTTGAAGACTATATATATATATATATATATATATATATATATATATATATATATATATATATATATATATATATATAAATAAAGAAAAATGAAAAACCAAACCAAGGAAATGCAACGTATATTGTATAATAACTAAAGAATAAGAAAATCCAATCTTAATTATTACATGGCATTGGCACGGACTTTCAATGATAATAATTAAAGATTAAAGATTACGGCAGGAGGTCGCCAAAACAGGTTACTATTTCTGTATTAATGAAAGACGAGATTGTTTTTGGTCAAAATTATTTTTCTGTTATTCGGATTTTAAGGCCTGGATCGCCGATTCCAATTAACACACCGATTAGTACAAAATCGCGCCGAACCGATTAGGAAAAGATTAATCGCCCCATACCTAACTTGCAGTCACTGCATAGAGTTTAACTCACAAGGAAGTGTTATCCAGTTGTTGCATCTGTTAAAGGGGAGCATGGTGGCTGATTTATTTAAGTGCTTATCATATCATCATCATCGTCGTCAATCGTCATGCAGAGGTTTGTTTTCAACATCCTCTGAGAAGGTCAAGTCCTGAACTCAGTCTTACTGAACACCATCGACTATTGCCTTCTCATTGGGTTTATGGTTGAATGGTAATACAATACAGTCACGAAGAACAGAAGGTTTTGGGCTCGATACCCGCTAGCCCCATAAGGTTGACTCAGCCTTCTACGCCCTAGGGGTGATGGTACAATGAGCAGTAGGGCAGATGGGTGTGTGCAGCCCATACAGTTAAATTCGACTCTTGTTAAACTTGTTGTCTTCTGTTACTACTATATCGTGTCATCTTACTGTGTACTTGTCAGTTTGAATTAATGAACGAATATTAATATAATAATATTAATACGTTATCAATATTTAAAAAATGTGCATTTTGCTGGCATCTATTAGGTTGCTTTCTTTTATAACTTTCTTTTAAAATTATGTAAAGGGCAGACATAATTTGTTACTCGTTGTCTGCTGCACTTGCATGTTGGGGAACTCGGCTATAATGGGTACACAGTGTACACTGACCAGTGACCAACTGACCATACACTGTCAATGAATAGATCAGGTGCTGAGAGAGGAGCTGGCCACCTGCCCTGATATGCGGACACTAAGAAACATGAAGTGAGTTACACTTCATAAATTGTTGCCTCTCCAGACTAGGTGTAAGGACTGCTCTACTATAATTCTAACCAGCTTACCTTGAAATGCCTCTTGCACTGCTGCTTGGATATTTGAGTTGACTAAGCCTTTTTAAATAAACTGTATTAGAAGTGAGATTAGCAAAATTGCCTGTTAATACACATTTCTGCCCTATGAGTCTGAGCTCGAATGAGTCACATGAGATTCTGTTCTTATGGAGTCCATAATTTAGCTGTATTCTGCTATTTATAGGAATCCTCAGAATAGCAGTTGACCCGGATTGTCACCTGTCAATAATACGATGTTGTTGCCGATATTGCGACAAACAGGAAGAAGAAGAAGAAGCCGTGTGGAAATTTGTAGTAGCATTAATTGCAAGTAATACCGCAGTATTTTTGTCTCGTGCGTCATAACACAAAGCCGTTCTTGCTTCTTTGTTTTTAATAACATTTATAGCAGATTGTGCAAGCAAAATTTATATAATTGTAATGTTTTTGTTCTGTTGATGCCATAGTATCTTTAGCGACTGAGTAATCATGCCTTTCACACTAATGATGGTACTTTGCGTTGTGATTGGATCTTTACGTTGGACTTAGATCTAATCGGATGAAATCGGATCTCATTTAGTCATGAACATAGTAAAGCTTCAGAGGATCACTGTAATCATGTAATATAATCATTTCAGCATTTGTGAATAAGCTGTTGCCCTGTGCTTCGCATTCGAGTAGTGCATTAGTAATTTGGGGCAGTGGCGTACCGTACGGGGCAAAGTTCGACCGTACGTACGGAACGTACGCTATTTTTTCTGCTGAAATGCGTACCGTACGCGTACGCTATTTTTTGGCTAAATTAATAAATAGCGTACGCTAATTTTTATATTTTTTATTATAGAATTAACAAGGAATAACAAAATTACAAATTAAAGAATGGAAAACGTTTTAAAACAATTCGTCAGCCTGTTTTATTTCTGTAGATAAAATAATCAAATTATACAAAATAAAAACAAAATAATAATTTACCTCTTCGCTGAAACGGAACTACAAATAAGAACTGTAAAGTGACGTAATAACGACGAGAAAAAAACGACGAGAAATGAGGAGACAAAATGTGACGTCACGAGAAGCAACTAATATTAAAGGCTGCTCATACGTACGGAATACGAACGTACCGTACGCGTACGCTATTATTTTTAGTAAATTACGTACCGTACGCGTACGCTATTTTCTGCTGTAACGTACGGTCGAACTTTGGTACGGGGGGCAGAGGGGCCGAGTCGCCCCGGGCGGCACTTGAGCAGGGGCGGCAAAATAGGGTAGAAGTGGTGTAATGAGGGGCGGCATTCGGGCGCAGGACAATTATGGTATAGTAAAAGCAAAAAAAAAAAAAGGTCGTCAGAAATTTTGGCAGAAGTAGTAAAGAAAATTTTCCGGAAATTTCCAAAATTAAGTGCTAAGGGCGGCATTTTGGGCCGTCGCCCCGGGCGGCGTTTAAGCTCCGTACGCCACTGATTTGGGGTGTACGATTACGACTTTACGAGGTAACAGTCGTTGCTACGTAAAGTAGGCCTACTAGGCAATCCGAAATCTGGGGTCAGCCTGGTTGAAGTCCATTAATGGAAATCTTTTGGGAACAAGGAAATAGCCTATTGAGGAATGCATTCAGAGAGAACAGATAGATTGCTTAGTAAAATCGTCTAATGGGGAAGTACGGCAGAGCAATTGTGTACAGAAAAGAGTTTCCAATTCTGGGCACATAGTGGGGTGGGCTATGTCAATTCCTAAAATGCCATTCAAGGTGGGCTATGTCAATTCCTAAAATGCCATTCAATATATTCATAATGCTTGATGATGAAAGTAAGATAGCATGACAAAATAACACTTTAATTTTGATCAGACCTGCTAGGTTCCAACTCCTTATTGGAATTAATATGCAGAATGTGCCAGGATCATGCCAAAGATTTTGTGTTCCAGGGTAATGCACTGGGCAGCGTACCGAGGTCTGGATTTGGAGAGTTTGTCCCCCCCCTTATACTCTGTATATATATATGCATCATGTGACCCATTTGAGGAAGTATTCCAGCTAGAAGGGGAGTATGTCAAGACTAAAAACATAAATGTTTATATGCATACTGCTCTACTGAAGTGAACTATGCACACAATCAGTTAACTCTATCAAATCATGTCGATCAGGTGAGTTTACAGAGTACGTTTTAGTTCAGTACGGAAAATATGGTATAATAATTGGCATAAGCTTTGAGGCACCTTATTCAGAGCAACAGAGGCCATTGACTGAACAAACTGGTCTCTTACCACTTAAGCAAGTTAGTAAAGCAACACTTGAAAGATTGTCATTCCCTTGACCTTGAATAAAATGGACAAATATTTCACCTGATACTGACCCATTTCAAAGCAGCAATCAGCTAACTAACTTGCTACTTAACTCCAGAGGGTTGCTACCTAGCTACTACACTGCTTAGGTTACCTCACGGTCCTCACCCATGTTTCTGTTCAGTCGAGTCTCTTCTCAATGCGCCTAGGTTCCTAATTCAAGAAGAGCCAACAGTAGAAAACCTTATCTCATAGTCCCATACAGAAGAACTCTACTGTACCAGACAAGTCACAAGAGAGTGACTTATCTGTCTTATCCCTTGTCATTTGGCTTCCACTCTTATCCTTGCCCCAGCCAAGCCAAGGATACCTTGCCCTGCCCAAACTGACCCCCAGTAATGACAGGCCTCAGTTAGCTGATTGGAGAGCGAATCTCTCCTCTGCCAATGCTTATAGCCGTGTTCTAATTAATTATAATTGGAATTCTAATCAAAATTTATAAAGGCCGTTCAGAAAGGTCAGTGGCACTCCCGAGGTGGGGCCGGTGTCATCACTGACAAACAGGAAGGTTTTCAGGCGCTTACAGCACTAATCAAACCCGGCTCTTAATTATCAGGTCAATCTACTCCACGTGCATCGTATTATTTGTACTTATGATGAAGTTAATTAGCCGGAAGGCCTTAATTTGCATTCTCAATAGCATCAACAAGCAAAATTAATAAACCCCCAATGTCAAATGAAACCCCAAAACATAATGCAGATCTCTTGAATGAGGACGGTGTATACTATATAGCATGCTCTCAAGTCTGATGTAAATACTAATAAAGTATTCATTGCACATCTGTGCAGCAGAGCTGTAATGTGAGAGGAGAGCTGTAATTTGAGAATCTATTCGGTCACAACAGTCACACATTTATTACACAGTTCTCCCAGTGCACTGCTTTGGGAGTTGATGTTGTACTGCCCTCTCTCACTGGTTGGCATCATAGGCTAATGAAAATTGGAAACTAGAGAAGGCATTTCGGACTTGATGACGGGTGTTACCATTATTGTCTTCTTCGTCATCATTGTCATAGTACTAGTCTGTCCAGCATTATCATGGCTATACCATGTTCTCTTAAAATTCTGAGTTTGTTTATGCTATTTTTCGTGTATGATGCCATCAGAGTGGTGTAATGGATTTGTGGAACAACAAGTCTTTTAATAGTGTCATATGTCTATCATAATATCATACGGGTGTAATCGATCGTAATCTCCAAATTCCTAAAATGCTACTTGAAGATTAAGCACAGAGCACTAACTTATTCACGAGCGCTGCACATATCTTGGCACGACTCTTTCAAGACAATGCATGACAATGACGACAAAAGACCTATAGACTTGTTTCTGGGTCTATTGGGTGTGTTGTGTGAAATTATTACATTTTTGAATGTCCATGAAGCTTATAAATAGAGGTGGTTGCCAGTGGTTGGATTGGTGGGCCCTGACACTTATATTCCAATATCTCGTTAATCTCCTAAGCATTGAGAACCATCAGAGACTTGGTCGTCATGGATTGTGTATATTAAATAACCAGCTGTCTTTTTAAATGACCAGCTATCGCCTGAAAATGACCAGTTGTCACTTCAAATGACCAGCCATCACTTAATAGTATGTATTATCAGGTCCTTCAACCCATTTGTTATGCTGTGGAGGACTATTGTAGTCAGAAGCATGTGTGAGCAATTATTTTACCAAAACATAGTTTACCTTGCCTACCTTTCCTCATGTTAACCAAACATAACGTATTCAGAGATATCAATCTGCGGCTATGAGCACGTCGCTGTTGTGAGAATGTCATGTTGTGGTTTCTGTGCTAATGCTTTTAAGTCTGAAATGTGAAGGAAGTTAAAGGAAACTGCTGCCATGGAGACAAATGGAGATGAATATCATGACGGAATTTTAGTGTTCTATACCTGTAGATCGGGTTACCTTGCATCTAGCTTTTTGCTTTTACTCGCATCAGCTTCTAAAAAGCCTGGCAATGCTTTAAAGTGCGACTCGTGGATTTGCAGTCATTTATTTATATGCCAGTATTTCGTTTGCTCTGGGGATGCAGGTGCAATATGTTGTAATTAGTACCTTTTGTTTGATCTTCATACAAACAAAACAAGTGCAGTGTTGTAACTAATAATTTGCTCATGATATTTCACAATACTGTTTCCAGTTTGCTCATGATATTTCCTGATATTCAGTTTACTTCCAGTTTACTCATTATATTATTTGATATCTAGTTTACTTCTGATAGTTCCTGATATCCAGTGTGCTCCTGATAATTCCTGATATCCTGTTTCCCATACTTCTGATACCCAGTTTGTTCCTGTTATTTCCTGATATTTAGTTTTCCTTGATATTTGGTGATAGCTATTTTGCTCCTTATATTTCATCTGCAAACACAATCTAGTAATTAATTATTAATGATTTTAGTTTGATGCATCGTCTCGAAAGATCTGATATTTCATCTGTATGAAGGGGAAAGGTAAAATTTCTAAAAATTTTGACCAAAGACCGAGTGTTTGATTCGACTAGTGCTATGGTAGCATACATTTAAAACTTTGATAAGTCTTTCAATGCTGTTATTGGCATTTGAATAGATTTGTCCAATCCTAATTCTGAGACCAAAATAGTCATAACTTCACACCATATTGCATGGAAACACACCATCTACTAAGTAATCTCGATATAATCATGTGAATATATGAACACGTTTCTTTTATTACATACCTTTAAGCAGAATCTAATTAATTTATTTTTATTAAAGTCATATCTTCGGATATTCTTTCAAGCCGCTCGACGTTGTCAATATTATTATTAAAAAGTAAAAAACGCAATATTCCTGCTGCGCCTTAGTAAGTAAATTGATGAAAAAAATTAATAGATTCCAAGCATGATCGCGCTCAGGTGATGCAATGATGTAGGGCGTGCCAGTTAATGAAGTAATATAGGAGAATCAGTGTGTCGGGATGTTATTGTCGGTTCGCTTGCTTCTCCCGGTGTATTCCTCCGAGTAGTAACAGGTGTGATGTGGAAGATGACTTGCACCTGATCTATTCTTTCTTCGTCGTTGTCGTCGTCATCGTCATTACCTGGTGCAGAGGATACCTTAGGAAGGAGAATTGCACAGGTGCAGTTCTTGAAGCCTGGCGATATCTTCACGTGATTGGCACGGCTTGTGACGGCTCAAAACCATACCGATGAGGTTTCCACGTTTTTAATAGATCTGCAATTTGAAAAATGGCCAGTGTTATTTTTAACTGTGTGCAGGGGTGGACTGGGCCGTTCCCGGTGGGCCGCCAGGACCGGTGATATAATAATTTAATCAATTTAGTACAGATGATACAGGTTTTTTTACAAAAAATTGCGGCATCGGTTAACCGGTTTTTAGTTTCGGTTAACCGGTTTGTAAATTAACTGAAAAAGAGCAATGCATACTTACTTACCTACAGTGCTCCGTACAGCCAGCGGCCGCCATGTTAGATAAGAATTTACATCTTCCATTCTACTTCCGGCGTCTTCCACTGAGTTTGTTTTGATAAAATTTCTTTTAAATTTGTTAGTTAGTAATAAGTAATATTAATTAAATAAGATATGTTACGGTTATGAGTGATATAAATCCGAAACGTAAATGTAAAGGTGGTGCGGAGAAAGTAAGAGATAAGAAACTAAAGATTCTTGGTAAAGATGGAGCTAAATGCCGAAATCTAGTCGATTTATTTAAAGCCACTCCAATTCAAACTGAAGACACCAGCTCTCAACAAACACCTTCTGCAAGTAAACAACCCGACAAATTTTGCAAAAAATGTCCTGTTTGCTGCTTTTCTGTACTACATAAATACAGTTTCTATGGGCAAGCATACAAGCATCTCTTTAGTGCATATAAACTTTTATTGACTCTGTCGTCTACCCAAGTAGCTTGTGAGAGATCTTTCTCTAAATTGAAATACATTAAGAATCGCTTGCGAAGCTCATTGTCATCTACACACCTTGAAGCTTTTATGCTTATGTCAACAGAAACCGATGTTTTAAGTGAACTGAATAATGACACAATTATAGATCATGTAGCCGAAATGGCACCCGGCTTAAAGAAGTTGCTAATACTATAAACAGCAATAATACCATCACAGTGAGTCCGAATAAATTGATTTATAACTTGAGTTGACGCATTCTTAATATTTTATATATAATTATAAATTATATATGCGATTTATCGTTTTTTGTTATTGCATAATGTAATTTGTAAAGTGACCCATGACTTTGGAGGTCACTGGCCCTCGGGTATGCATGAAAAAATGCACAAAGAAAATAAAACGTCATGAAGTTAGGGCCGCTTTTTGTTTTTTTCCCGGGCCGCTTGAACTCCCCAGTATTTTTAACTGTGTGGCGCGATGAGGCTGTGGTTGATGATGCGCTTTGAAGTAATAGGTTTAGAATATCAGATGCGTTCTCCGTAACCATGCATGCAGGATACAGGTATGGCATAATATTTGATCTCTATTTTCTCACCGTTTTTGCGTGCAGCAGAAGGATTTTAATGTGACAGAGGCACATGTAAAGAAAATGATGATTGCCTTGCCCGTACCTTTAAAGGTGCTATATTCAGTGTCTAGAGACATACTTAAATACATACACTGGAGACTTGTTAAAACGTGCTTCATTATGATGTGAACTACGTAGATGTTTGCCCGTCCAATTATTATGAAACTGTTTACAAAACAGCATATCAGTTTTCTCATAATGCATCTTTCAAATGTCAGTTTCAGTTACATAAAAGCATTTACAAGAGGACAATAAATGAATTAAAGCCATATAAATTTGCAAAGAATTGCTTCCATGAGGATTTAATATACTGAGGAACAAAACAAAGAGCTTAGACGGCGATTGAAAGCCCATCAATTCAGTCCTAATCTTGCGATTAGTTTTCATAACTTCAAAACATAGAAATGTCAAATGAAAACATGGACTCGCATGAATTCTAGAGAAATAATTTTCGTAACTTCAATGCAAAATGTAATACGAAAACAAACTCGTGTTTTATGTGTAAAATGTTTCGTAGTCACCTGCCGAAGTGTCTGGTACTCGGCCACTGCACAGTTTGAAAACGGTGTAACACACTGACTTACAGACGATTGTTTTATACTTTATACATACATACATACATATATATAGTTATATACGGTATATATATATATAAAATTCTGATATTACATGGTTAGGAGCATGAATTCCAAAATGGATTCACCCATAGAGAGTAAACTTGTTATAATACCACCTCACTGTAAATACAATACAATGCAATACAATTTCGTGATAATTTTGGTTGGCTCCAAAATATGGTGCTACAGGAAGTTTTTGGTGTACGTGCACACACACACTCACACACACACAGCCACACACACACAGACACACACAGACACACGTGGACACACACACACACGGACACACACACACGGACACACATGCACAAACAGACACACACGGACACACACACAGACACACACAGACACACACAGACACACACACACAGACACACACACACACACACACACACACACACACACACACACATACACCACACACACACACACACACAGTGCCTACATACTTATCTTAGCTCAATCTACTTGCCTGCATGTCATCCGTTTGTCTCCGGTCACAGTACATTTCTTCCCTGTCACAGTCCATTCATTCATTCTGGTCACGCTCTTTGCTTAATAAGCCTCACGTGTCAGAGCGCTGAATGCAAATTCTTTATTTGTTATTCATTACCTACAAATTGCTTCAGTTTTTCAGCCTTCATTTCAACAGTGCATGTTAAATACGAGCCAAACACACAGAGCTCTCGACAGTCTAGTTATCATCCACATTCATCATGGTCATCTCTTCAATTCCTTTGCCATCATTCATTGTGTCGTGCTGCTTTTAACTCTGCTAGATGTCCATAGTGAACTTCCAAGGATGTCTGACTGTGTTTTCTGTGCTGCTGCTTGTAGTTTTATCTCTGAGGTTTTTTATCTCTAGTGCTTTTCTCTTCACGTTTTATTCAGATCATTCCAACGTTCTGCTCCAAATCCAGATAAGTACAGCACAAGTAGAGAGCTATACATGTGTGTATCTGTATCAAAAGCACACTAAAAAATTCTCGTACACGTTTACGTTATTGTTTAAAGCTTTGCACATCTGGCCGCAATGTGCATTTTGCTGTTTTGTCTTTTTTGTAAGTGTGCTATTTTCTGAAAATGCACAATAATAGACCCCTATGTAAAAATAAAAGCATGGCATTGTGCGTAAAGCTGACAAAAACACTAGCAAAAGACTTTGCTTCTGTTAACTGTCCTCAAAATCTTGACAATCTGCAACTCTGATTTATATTGAGAACTGTATGAAAGTTTCAGTAACATCTGATCTGTGAGAATTTGAGCATTGCCATGTATCTTGTTGTGTGCTGTCAAAATCTTGTCTTTCCAGTATAACTCTGCCATCTGATATAGATATTTATAGAGACAGGCATAGATATATATTTTTAGGGTATTTTTATGCATCACTTTTTAAAGCTCTTAGGCCTATTGATGGTGCTGAGTACTTATGCTTAAAGGACTTATGTAATCCTTTAATGATGAGCATGTATTAACAGTGATTGGGAAACTAATGCAGCTTGTCATTAAAGTGTTAACTGTTAAGGTCTGTTACCAAGCAACCATCTCAGAATTGGCTCAAACCCTCACACTCTACATTACTCGGCAAATGCTAAACCATATGGCTACAGCATCATCTAATAGAGATATTTTCTGCTACAGCTTTTTGGCTTTCTAATGCCGCTAATGGTTTCTGTGAAGAGATTTGGGAAGCCTGTCACATTTGTTGGAACACTTTTGACATTTTTTATGGGGATTTCAACCTCCGACCTCTCAGATGACAGTCCAGCATATTAACCACTATTTATGCCTTGAATTACAGTTAAAGAATAGGTATTATATTTAGGTATTATATTTAATAGGCCTAGGTTTGGTGTTAAGTCACATAAACCAATAAGCACTGAAAAATCGTGACATTTTACTTGCTAGTGTCAAGGCTTTTATTTCTGTGAAAAGATTTGGGATGAAGGGCTCCGGTCTCATTTGTTGGAACATTTTTGGCATTTTTGTATCTTTACATTCTGCATTCGGATCAGCCTGGATGGACTTTATAGCAATCCGTCGAAACGTTCTTCCACGCGACATGTATGGCATGTCAACAAACGGCTCAACTCCCTCGGTCTGGATGTTGTTGGTGAGATGAGATTGCGGTCGAGAAATGACTGATCCACTGCCCGGCGCATTTCAGTACACATTGCCCGTGAACCTAAGTCCAGTGTGGAGCGTGACTGAACTGGCGATGCCGTTGGACGCTTAACTGAAATTAATGAAGCAGCGTCGCATCCGGAAGGACTATCAGTGCATCTGGAAGGGTCAGCCGGGTTCCCTGCCACACTCCATCAGCCGTTCGATCAGGTCGCTCGCCCCGGAGTCGAGTGCGGGATTCGGACAAGGACATCTATCACACAGCGTCCGGGTTTTAAAGTCGTAGCGCTGGAGAAGGGTCTGTAGCATGGATTACGCCCAGGAGAGAACTAATGCCCTGTTATGTACAGCCGGATGATGTGGATGCAGAAGAGAAGGTCTTAGATTTCATTGCTTCATTTCCACAACGGCTCATCGAAAAACACTTGAATGGCTACTTTTTAACAAAGGAAAATGGTCTGCCTGTGTTTTTGCTTAACCCATCAGTCTACACAATGGTAAAACTCTTGTGTGGAAACCTTTCCACAAGAAAATCCTGATGGTAAAGGTCAATGTATGTATATTCGTTTATTATGCAAAACAGGTTGGCACACCACAACCTAGGACATTAAGCCAGAGTCAAGATAACGTAAATGTAATGTAAAGATAATGGTGAGGTATATGGTATAGATCAGTGCTTCCCAAAGTGGTGGTCCGCGGACCGGCACCGGTCCGCGAGCCCTCAGCTGCCGGTCCGCAAAGTGAGTCATGAAACTGGCCAAATTGTCTTGGAATCAAAAAATGACTATTATAATTTTTTTTAAAGTAATAAAACACTTTTAAGGCTAGCAGTTAAAGGGCAGCAGAATCGTAGAATTGGCTAAGTATACATTTAAATCAATTTTAACACATATTTGTGGAATCTATTTTAGGTGATCGAAAAACAGAAATAATTAATAAATTTGTCACCGGTCCGATCTGCAGTGGGAAAATTTCTGCCGGTCCGTGACACTGAAAAGTTAATTCTGCCGGTCCGTGACACTGAAAAGTTTGGGAAGCGCTGGTATAGATAACATACTCGTGTAGAGGCCTTAACATGCATAGTCCTCGTGTGCACAGTGCCCTGGTGGCGATTTCAACCTCCGACCTCTCAATTGACAGTCTAGCACATTAACCACTATTTATGCCTTACATTACAGTTAAAAATTACGTATTGTATTTAATAGACTTATGTTTGGTGTAAATCACATAGCCAGTAAACGGAAAATCTTGACATTTTATTTGCTAATGTCAAGATTTTAATTTACCTAATATAATTGATTTGAGATTGGCCTACAGAAGTGTTATGGTTGCCAGAGAAGGAAGGATCCTCATAGAAAAAAGACACTGATGGAAATGATTGCAGCTGGTATATGTGAAGACATTGTGTTTGAATTTGGAATCAGAGATTTGAATCATTTGAAGATTTGGCGAAGATAATTCATAGGCTGTTGCTGTTCTTTATTAGAACCAACTGTCATGCATTGTAACAATGAGGAGGAGGAGGAGGATGATAATTACGAAGATGGAGATGACAATAATATGGGTGGTGGTGGTGGTAGTAGCGGTGGTAGTTATGAAAATGTCAATGTTATGAAAATGTCAATGTTATGAATATGTCAGTGCCGTCTTGTTGGTGATTGGTAATGTTGATTCGTGATCATGACTATCATCACTGTGATGATGACCATCAGGATTGTCATCAAAAACATTGCCATTTCTTATTACCCTTGTAGCTTTCATTAAGCTGGACTTTTGATCTTTCTTCCACGTCTGGTCCAATCGGTTTAAACAAACTAGTTGGCTGGGAGCTAGGATAAAATCACCGCTTTGTCGACAGTCATAAAGGAGTCAACCGTGGAAGATAGATTTTGTAAAGCGTTTCTCCGTAGGTGGAAGAGGTGCAAGGAGTGCGGTTGAAGAACTATGGAAAGGGAGTGGCAATGAGGGCATGCCAACAGATCCAGATGAAAAGCCATAAAGCCACACTATTCACTGATGTCCGCATTCCCTTCTTGTATGGCCTGGTTTCTTTCGTTGTTTCCTTACGTCTGCATGCAGTCATCTTGCATTCAACGTTTTCTCCTACGACAACGAATCATTTCCTTGCATGGATTTACGATAATATGATTTACCGTGGCCACTCTCATTATATGGCACCCGGATATACAGTTCGGTGCGGTCTTATGAAAGACCAGAAAGACGCATTACAAATTTCCATGATACGTCCTACATATATTCGTATATATTTTGCATTGTATGATGTCCGAGGTATGCATCGGTGTCTAATGCATGAGGCATCATTTGATGGCAGTTCAACGTCAGTATGGATAAGTCCATAAGTTACTGCGCTTGTACTTTATACATGTATGTATGTATGTATGTATTTATGTATGTATGTATGTATGTATGTATGTATGTATGTATGTATGTATGTATATGTGTGGGTGGGTGATTGTTCTTCATTGCTTTCTAGTACTTTGTTTGTTTTGTGAGGGGAAGTCATTAAGGTTTTGTGGGTGGTCGCGTTTTACTGCATATAGCAAGACTCAGGTGTCGGAAGGTAAAATGAATTACAGTGTTCTAGGTCAGAACACAACTGCATAATATAATGTTCTACTTGCATGCAATGAGAGAGCAGTTAAAAGAGATCTTGGAAGATCCCATCTAAACATGGCTTCCCATGTTTAAGAATTAAGTAGGTCAGAAAAAGACATGGTTATGGTTTTAGAATATCCTGCAATAAATATTCGACGTATGTACAATCCCAAAAACAATCTACAATTAAAAGAAAAACATTTACAAAACAGCAGTAGACTAACAGATATATCGAAAAAGATGAAACCTGTTTTGCGGAATTTAATCAGTCGGAAAAGACAGATCTTATCATAATATTCTGTGCAAGTGCACTTACAAAAGGCAGTCCCTAGGTCTCATCGGATCGGTTTACCATTAACAGAGACGATCATAGTCAGTTGTTTTCGTTGGCTAATGATTTGCCTAACCCGCCGCTGTATGCACATGCTCAGAAAATGACATATGTTGGGTCGCCAAACAGTCGTTTGGGAAACTCGATACATGCCCATATATCGAGAGTAAAAACATGGATCCAATTGAAGCTGACACTTGTACACTATGACTAGCACTGTGTGTGCATGTGTTTGTGTGTGCATGGTGGCCGGTCGCAATGTGGGACACGGGTGGCTCCGACAAGCGATAGTTTTCTGTTACCGTCCTTGAGTCTTTTTTTATCGGCATCTTCGGATGGTTGTGGTGATGATGGTACTGTTGCTGGTCGTAGTAGTATTGGTGTTTGTTCATGTGTAAAAGCGTTTTCAGCAGATCCATAAAGTGATTCGGATCATTGATTAAGAAAACGTTTGCCTACATATTATTGATTGCACTCTCTGTCTCCGGTTTGCTTGTTTACAGCGGAAAATCTCTGGATTAGTGGCCTACGATACAGTTTCTGTCTCGGTTGTCTTGTAAAGCATTGGAGGGTTTTATTCGACAGACAGAGGATATCTGGAATAGAGGGACAGATAGACAGGAGGATGGAGGGACAGGCGGACAGACATACCGTGAGGAGTGAGTGACTGACCCACTGGATGGCCAAATTGGGTATGGGTGGGTGGGTGAATGGATGGATGGGTGGATGGGTATGGATGGATGGATGGATGGGTGGATGGGTGGTTGGCTCGGGGTTGGATGGATGGATGGATGGATGGATGGATGGATGGGTGGGTGCATGGATGCATGCATGACTCACTGACTGACTTATTGACGTACACACATGCATGCATACTTACGTACATACATCCATAAATGCATCTGTACATACATACCTATGATCATATGTACATATAAACACACATATTTACGTGCATAAATTCGTACATAAATAATACATAGGTACTGAAGTACAGACAAACAGATGAGACATGCAGACAGACACTGTCACTTACACGGGCAGACACCCAGACTGTTCTTAATAGATTAGATTTTTGTGCTGCCTGATAAACATATCACCAGAGGGAGCTGCTGCTGCTGCTGCTGTTGCTGTAAATCAATCAGACGAAGGCGATTATTTTCCGTGGGCTGATATCTCGCCATCCATTCACAGCAATGCTTGTTCTTTCTGATGGCATTCGAGTCTTTTATTTCCTTTTCCCATTCTTGATTAAACAAACCCTGTGGCCTATCCTTCCTCTTCTAAATGCCAAAAATTCCCTCTTCTATACTAAGCCTATTTGTTTTCCGATACCTTGCTGGCTGATGGTTTTTCTTGCACAAACCAGTGACGTGACTGCGGTTAATTTTCGTCTTAATTACGAGGCTACACTGTTGCTTTTATCCCGTTTAAAAATATCTCTTGATGCCTTACAGTACTTAGGTCATTTCGATCCTGTTTGTCACGATGATGCACAATCATATTGACAGTCTTCATGATTATGTGTACCCGGTATGTGTACATTTATGATGTATGTATGTATGTATGTATTTATGTATGTATGTATGTAGCTATGTATGTATGTACTTTTGTGTGTGTGTGTTTGTATGTGTGTATTCATTCATTCTGAGAATTTATATAGCGTATAGAACTATATATGTGTATAAAAGTAAGTTTGCGTGCCTCACGGTGCCTGTAATGTACATATGTAATCTACTTTATGTTTTCTATGTAAGCCTACTTAAATATGTATGTAATTATGCACATAGACGTATAATATTATGTATGTATGTATCTATGTCTGATGTATGTTTTTGTTGTATATGTGTATTAGGGTGGTCCTTATGTGGCATCAACAAGTAAATGGGCACTTTTTAAATTTCTTACCCCTGGATATTGTTATATGTAATGAAAAACAAATTAAACTTCAAAAAATGTAAAGTTATAATATTATTAAGAGGTGCCACACTCGTCACGAAGTTCACGTTGGACTCTGCAGCAAATCGACATATTCCATTGCAGATGGAAAACAGGTGAATAATGATGTTAGTTATGAGTTAATTTCTCCTGAACTATCTGGAGACGACAAAGTTGAAAGATTACCAGTGGTTATTTCTGTAGGTGTTCCCAAGCTGCCAGCAGGAACAGGTGAAGCAATGGCCAAAGCAGTGGTAGACTGCTTGAAAGACTGGAATATCAAAGACTGCGTTTAGGCAATGTCATTTGATAAAACCAGTAGCAATACTGGCATTAATCTTGGAGCTTGTACACTAATCGAGTTAAAGATGGGAAGACACTCCATCTTTCATGCCACCATCACATAATGGAAATTCTTGCAGATAAGGCCTTTAGTGCGTGTGACATGCAGTCAACTGAAACAGAAATTTGCTATATTTGCCTCCAAGGTTTATGAGCGCTACTGGTTTTAGCTCTGCTTGTAGCTGCAGCTTTTGCAAGCGACTTGTCATTCCTCATCAAGCTTCTTAATTATGGAATCAAAGCTGTCCGTGAAGCGGTTAGCAGCGCTTTTTAAAGACATCTTTGGCAGCTGATTGAAACTCTTATCACTGTCATTTTTTTTATCCTGACATCTCTGTTGCAGTCAAGCGTGAGTTGGTGAAAGCCTTGGAAACACAAGAGCACCCTCCAAAACGGATAATTGTTGAAGTTGCTGCAACACCTTGTCAGCGAAAAGACTGTTTCTAACTTCCTAACAAAATCTTCATGTAGTTTCTTTGAATTGTCGAGTCTTCCAACAGAGTTTCTGATATTTGATTCACTGGAATTGGAAAAGCCACCTGACTACCAAGGTGCCATCGAGTTTGTTCGAACAACGAAGGTCGTTAACGACTGTGCGGAAAGGGGAGTTGCACTTGTGCAGAATTTCAATAATATTCTCACAAAGAATGAGGACCAAAAACAATTCCTACTGCAGTTAGTGGAGCAACATCAGCAACAGTATCCATATGCACCGAAGCAGACAGTAACTAAGAACTCACAACCATAGCAAATATTAACGAGTTGTAAATCTATCTGTAGACTAGGTTATTGTGTAACATACCAAAATTGTTTATAATTTATTTTGTATGTAGTCAGTTAGGGAGTTTACAGTTTCCTGCTATCATAAATACCTAATTACCTAATACCTATTAAGAACAGTATCTGTTACAAGGTATGTGACGTTTCTTGCAAAAACGTTAACGGTGAATGTGCATTTTTCTTACATTCAACACTTGCTTACAACTAGCAGCTTGTGGCACCTTTTCAAAATGTCCAATAATTCCCCAAAAAATGGTATATCATTTTCTTAACACAAAGAACAATATTGAGGGGTAAGACTTCCAAATTTTCAACTTTCATTTTTAAGGACCACCCTAATGTGTATGTATTATGCATGAATAGAGCCCCTTCTAAGGACCTTTCAAGGACACTCTCTGTCTAGCCTAAGCAATAGTACAGCAGTTGGTGAGCGGAAGACATTGGCTGAAACAGAGTGATCTATATTCTCGGGGTCATCCTTTAACACCAATGTTGATGCATATGCTTTATAGCAGTCCGAGTTTTGTTATGTGTTCCTTTATGTTTTCTATCTGGCCCAGGTTCATTCTTTTAAATGATGTTCTTATAAATCAGATATGTGTGTCATCAACATGATATGTATGTCTCTGTCTCTCTCGTCTCTGTCTCTGTCTGTCTCTGTCTCACACACACACACACACACACACGCACGCACGCACGCACGCACGCACGCACGCACACACACACACACACACACACACACACACATACACACACACACACACATACATACACATACACACACCTACGCACACATGCACACTTGCACATCTACACACATATGCCAACACACACACACATGCTCACACCTACACACAGACACACACACACATCACAGACACACACACCTGTGCACACATGCACACACACGCACGCACGCACGCACGCACGCACGCACACACACACACACACACACACACACACACACACACACACACATGCACACTTGCACATCTACACACATATGCCAACACACACACACACACATGCTCACACCTATACACAGACACACACACAGACACACACACAGACACACACACAGACACACACACACAATAGTGGCTGCTGTCGTGATTTTTACATTCCTGGCGACATGTTGGCATTTTACCCTATTGGTTTCTTGGCTGATGTTTAAATCATAATTAACTAGGTCAGACAAGTAGGTCAGGCTGCACTGGCATTTACAGAATGCAGTCTCAGTTGGTCAATCGCTGCACCATTCCCTATTCTAGGTGACTGACCGGCTGACCGACTGACTTGTTTGTGGCGGATTAGATAGCCTGCGGGTCAGCCGAGGTGGCGTTGGCCCCGTCGGACATTATGTCAGATGCGAGACTTGTTGACTGGGCCGAAGGTATTGACCGGCCGGCGGCGGCCTCAGCTCGTGGTGGCCTTTTCATGTGGTTTATGGCCCTTGGGGACCGGGTTTTATCGGTAGCCGCAGTTATGCCAGCGATGCTTTATGCAGAGGGGCGATTGCGGGGGAAGCAAGCGGGCGGTGTTTTCTAAAGCTGTGCTGGTGCTGTTCGAAATGTCTTTCAATCGTCGGTTAGTGAGTGAGTCGACGGGCAAAAATAAAAATGAAATTGGATGGAATGTTTTAGACTGGTTGTAACTGTCCGCCCACTCAGAGGCCCCCTCTCTGTCTCTGTCTGTGTCTGTCTCGCTCCTGCTTCCTGATTAAGGCGTGCTAAACCATCGCCCACCTTGAGTATTTATAGGTGCATGAGTAAGCGTCATAGCATAAGCATGCTGCCATATTATGTCATGTTTTCATTGTCAAGGTACATCCCCTTCCATTATCAGCATCACAGTCGTAATTGTCCTCATATATATAATATATATATATACATATATATATATTTATTACGTAAATGTACATATATATGAATAGTTATGAGTAAGAGTCATTTAGTACAAACATCTTGAACCCACATGCTATTCTCGATTTCATTCTAGGGTCATCATTCGTCAGCATCGCCATCATGATTATTGTTGTCATTATTGGTATCATCGTCGTCGTCATCATCATCATCAATCATCATCAACATCATCATCATTAACCGTTATTGTTTACCGACAGCGTTTTGCCTGTTGTTTTTTTATGATATAAACGAATTTACATACATCATCATTTGCCAAAAACAATTGCAAGTGAATCCGAGTGTGATTAATAATAATACTTAGTGTGCGTATTTTTGTTTTAATTTGTTCCAATGCTACTGTTACGGGGTGTTGATTTATTGTGAGCTAAATGCAGCGGGACGAGCATACGTCGGGCCTCGGTTTCGATGGGAAAGATGGATCGTTGAAAGCACTGTCCTTTGTTCACTGGGTCGACTTCCTGTGACTTGCATTTAGGCGACAGCTTGTGAGAATACGTTTCGTAATAGCCAGGCCGTGAACGATTGCCCGCCACAAAGGGCCTTCTGTGCTCGTAAACATATCGCCATGCGGTCCGTGTCTGTTTCCATTTGCTGGTGTTTATCCGAATGACTCAGGCCCTTAAGTCGTGGCTGCTACGACGGGATGGGAGGGGGTGGGGTGGGAGACAGAGACCCGGGTGGGGGCCCTGGTCGGATGTTTCTTCCGCTGGACAGATGTTTCTCAGCGTAGATCAACGGGGCGACGATAAAAAAAACGTCAGATTTTTTACGTTCTGGGTCAAATTCTGATGTCAGCCGCGAGAACGTTGGAAGAACTTGACTATAGAACTTTATGAACTGTATCAAGTATCAACTAACGCTGTAGTGCAGCGCACACACACATGCACATACAAACACGCGCGCGCAAAGACACTAGCACACACACAGACACACACACACACATACGCGCGCAAAGACACACACACACACACAGACACACACACAGTGTTTGCGTACACACAGACACACAGAAACGCACAAACACATAAACACACACTAGTACACAAACGTACGCACACACACACACACCGGCTGTGACAAAAGCAGCGGCAAAGACGCAGCCATACTTCCACGCGCACAGTCTGAAGTGCGTATGTGCGTGCTAACTGACAGGCACAGATCTACGAGGCTTATACAGAAGCAGGAGCACACAAACACACACACAAGCGCGCACACACACATGTGGGCGATCAGCGGCGTGGTCTAGATACCGCTGTAGCGGCGGCGTCGGACGCATCATTCAGACGGTTCTCATGGCTTGTGGTTTATGCTGATACGCTGACGGAAAGACGGGAACAACGTAGCCTTCGTTTATCGCGATACGGCGCTGCTGCTACTGGCGCTGAGGCGGCGGCGGCGACGGTAGTAGGAGGAAGAGATTCCAGCGGATTGTTTCCGAGAGTTTTCCGAAAGCAACATTGTTGACTTCCTGTCTGGATATCGTGTTCGACAGCGCAATAGTCGACGAAACGAAAAGAGAAGACTGTCGTCGTTACTCGTTCTGTGTGTGTTGGTTTGCGTCTTGTTAGTCTAAGAAGGTAGGATAACGGAGCTTCTTCTTTTGTGGCTTTCGCATACGAGTATCAACAAATAAGATTGTTGTTGGAGGAAACCATGCTAGTAATGCGGCGCAGATACGTGGTCTAATGAGTTCTGTGGTCGAGAGAGGCTCATCAGGTCGCGTCCGCGCGTCGTTTCCATGGCAATGGGCCTGGTTAAATCAATAAAAACACTCTGTTGTTGCGAATTAATATGAGAATATTTGTTAATTAATCGTAGGTTTTTTCTTTGTGTTTTGTTATTGTTGTTTGTGTTACACTGAAACAATATCAACTATGATGATTGTGATGATGATGATTGTGATGAAGGTATTATGATCGTGACAGTGATCCACTGTGATCATTATTGCCATCGTCAATTCGTCATTATCTTCATAGTCGTGATCATCACCATTATCAGCTCATAGTGATGCTTTTTCTGGTTTTCTTAGGTATTGTAAAAGTAGTTGTGTCATCTTCATCATCATCATCACCATCACCATTGCCATCATCATCACCATCACCATTGTCGTCATCATCGTCATCATCGTCATCATCATCGTCATCGTCATCGTCATCGTCATCGTCATCGTCATCGTCATCGTCATCGTCATCGTCATCGTCATCGTCATCGTCATCGTCATCGTCATCGTCATCGTCATCGTCATCGTCATCGTCATCGTCATCATCATCATCATCATCATCATCATCATCATCATCATCATCATCATCATCATCATCATCATCATCATCATCATCATCATCATCATGACTACTACCATCATGATCATTATCATCTTTGTCACGGTCATGTGTGTGTTTCCTTTTTTACAACTAGCTGTGTCGTAACAAAGACCATTAGCGTCGCCCTCCTCCTTTATCCAGGCTTGGGACTGGCACTGTCAGAAAGCGAACAGTGGCAGAGTTCGCTGTCATCAGCGTCTTAGTGGTTATAATCTTGTAGATTCTTTCTTTTTGTTGCCATTACGGAGGTCTTGTTTCAGTATTTTTTAATGGCCCTTAAGTTAAACGCTCCTTCACCTCTCTCAGCGCTGAAATTCAGGCAGCCTGCCCTCCTCTCTGAACTCAGTTCACACAAACGACCGAGATGACCATTGGATTTGCTTGTTTACATAATCTGGATAATGTTTCTGCTCTTCCGATCACGTATCTGGTGTTTTCAAGTGTTATTGTTCTAACCCACCCTCCCCTCCTTCCTCTTAACCCCTCCCCCGCCCTCTCGACCCAAGGGCTAGACTATCGAGTCATATATAACTGCACACTAATTAAAACTAATTTGGTTGGCAATCACTTGGCAATATTCCGTGACCACTCAGTCACTGCTGCCTGCGTGTAATCTGACAAATTAGCGCAGTCACAGTCATGCTGATTTTAAATAGAATACGCCATCTGTGGATCCATTCAAGTCACAGACTATCTTTTTAAAGTATCATATGACTGTTTTTTAACGACACTGTGTCATAACAAAGATAATTAGCGTTGCCATCCTCCTTTCTCCAGGCTTGGGACTGGCACTGCCAGAGTTACGAGCAGTGGTGTATGAATGGCATATGACAGAGTTACGAGCAGTGGCGTATATACATTATACATCGCCCTTTTCTTTGGCCTTGGCACTGTTGGCAGTTGGCACTGCTTTGGTACTGAGCCCCCTATATAAATAATAATAATATTATTATTAGTTTTAAATTTTTAAATTTTTTTGCCCCAAGGTAAACATGATCCCTCAGGGACTTCAAAATTAATTAAAATGATAAAAGTCTGGAACGGTTATTATTATTATTATTATTATTATTATTATTATTGTTATTATTATTATTATTACTACTACTAATACTAATACTATTATTATTATTTTTTTGCTCCGAGGTAAACATGATCCCTCAAGGACTTGAATATTACTCGTTGTCGATGTAGTTGTCTGGAGATGACCCTACTCGTCGTTGTCCTGGCTGGCGAGTGGCGAAGGTGCCTCGAAATGCGATGGCGTTGAAGCGTTGTATAGTTAATGATATTTGCTGAAAAAGGAACGAAGTTTCACATCGATGATATTTGCTTTGTTGTTGTTTTTTATTATTATTAATCCACATTGGGCAAGGCTATCATCAATTTTTTTGATGCACAGTCCATGATTGATTGCACTGTTTGGCGTAATTTTATATCAAACTGTCCTACACAGGAACTAATAATGACTGTAAAAAAAGCATAAATAACGTCTGTCAACATTTTTATAGCCCAACATTGATAGCTGATTGAAAGAAACTAATAAAACATGTTCTTGGGACTGTTGGAGCAATATTGAGGTCAAACATCAGTAGTAGTAGTATTAGTAGTAATTTCAGTTTAACGACACTGTGTGGTTACAAAGATCATTAACGTCGCCCTCCTCCTTTATCCAGGCTTGGGACTGGCACTGTTAGAGTACATAGGACATCAGTGCTTTTCCTCCTAGGGTTTAGTAGGGAGAGAGGGTTGATGACTTTTAAATTCATTGGAAATTGAAGCAATATTTAGGTCAAGTCATTGACCCTTGACCTGGCCCGGTAGTGGGGGAGAGGACTGGTGACCTTTTGGATGTCTGTTTTTAATGGAAGACGTCCACGGGAATGCCTGTGTTATCTCTGAGGCTGTCTGGTTGACTTCCTCTGTACGTGTGTCTTCCTTTGTCTGTTTTATCCCCATGGTCTAACTGACTTCCTGTGTCTGTTTGCCTCTTATCTTCTGCTCTTAACCTCTGCCTTTCTTTGTCTTCTGTTCATCTGGTTTACTCTCTGTCTTTCTATCTCTATCCCTCTGTCTCTCTTGCTCACTCACTCGGTTTCTTTACGTCCTTCTCTCAGGGTCTCCCTCCCCCCTCTCTGTCTCTGTCTCTCTCTCGCAGTCTCTGTCTGTCTGTCTGTCTCTCTCTCTGTTGTTTCCTCCCTCCCTCTCTGTCTTTGTCTGTCTGTCTGTCTCTCTCTCTCGCTCTCCCTGTTGTTTCCTCCCTCCCTCTCTGTCTCTGTCTGTCTGTCTGTCTCTCTCTCTCTCGCTCTCCCTGTTGTTTCCTCCCTCCCTCTCTGTCTCTGTCTGTCTGTCTGTCTCTCTCTCTCTCGCTCTCCCTGTTGTTTCCTCCCTCCCTCTCTGTCTCTGTCTGTCTGTCTGTCTCTCTCTCTCTCGCTCTCCCTGTTGTTTCCTCCCTCCCTCTCTGTCTCTGTCTGTCTGTCTGTCTGTCTGTCTCTCCCTCCCTGTTGTTTCCTCCCTCCCTCTCTGTCTCTGTCTGTCTGTCTGTCTGTCTGTCTCTCCCTCCCTGTTGTTTCCTCCCTCCCTCTCTGTCACTGTCTGTCTGTCTGTCTGTCTGTCTCTCCCTCCCTGTTGTTTCCTCCCTCCCTCTCTGTCTCTGTCTGTCTGTCTGTCTGTCTGTCTCTCCCTCCCTGTTGTTTCCTCCCTCCCTCTCTGTCTTTGGCTGTCTGACTTTTTGTCTGACTGTCATCTGACTTTTTTGCATATACAATGAAGGTCAAAGTAACGAAGACACTGACAGCAGGGCTAATGGAAAGCCTGTAATGTAATTAGACATTTATGTAGAGCCCTTTCAAGGAAACTCCTCGCCAACGGTCTAACAGTTATTAGCTTACTTACTGTCTATTGGGGAGAAGTGTATACAGGGCACTGTCAAAAACAATATGTCACTTTTATCAAAGCTTTTTTCAAGTCATAGTCTGACCAGAGTAACAAAATGGTAAGATTTCCGCATAGTCTTGGGAGAGCATGAGTAATTCTTTGGTCTAAGTTTGCAGTGTTTGCTTGCTTTGAGATCGTCTTGCGGTTTGTTTACATAGTTTAATGCTGCCCAAATCGTGTGTCACGTTGAGAGGTATTTTAAGAGCATTACACAATTGCTCAGGTACATATGTTGAAGAAGAAGAGCAGTCCCTGAGGCAGCCATGGGTATGTAGCGTTAGCGACATCATTTTCTTAGCCTTGGCATATGAGGGCAGTCCTCTCCCTCGCCGTCTCATCTTCCCACCAACAGCACACGATCAGTGTACTCATTATAGCTGAGTTTGCTAGGGGTGCAGATGGAACAGAAATATTGAACCAAATTTCGACTCTGTTGGGGATTTGAACCCCAGCCTTTCGATTGACAGTCCAGCACGCTAACCACTACACTATCGAGCACCCTACACATACATACATAATACTCTGACAGTTCTAGGGTAAGCAATCAAGCAGGAACCTCAAGGACCTTGGTAAGGAATAGTTATAATTGGACAGTAAATAATGCCGTCACTATTAGTCATACCGTCGTGCTGATAAAAATTTTCCAGTTTCGTCAGTCATTGTTTGCTTGATCTTGATGAAATCGCCTGATCGCCTGAATTTCGGCAGACGTCAGCAGCCCAAAGTTGTTTATGCTCAGAGAGAGAGACAGAGACAGAGACAGAGACAGAGACAGAGACACACACACAAACACACACACACACACAAACTCACACACACACACACACACACACACACACACACACACACACACACACACACACACACACACACACACACACACACACACACACACACAGACACACACACACACACACACACAGAGGCAGTAAAAATAGACCAATGGCCTGTGGCAGTTTTTCTTCACGCATATGGTGTCGTAATTGGTAATTGTCCAGCAATTAAAGTGATTGACTCTCGATTGCGTGTCATTCCTCCGTAACCTCGAATGGGTGTTGACCTCAAATTTGTGTTGTTGCCTTAAATGTAGGCATGCCAATTATTGGCGTGTTGCGTAATTTCTCCTTCAGGGATGCAACAATTGCTCACGTGTTTACCTTACTAGTATGAACGGCAGAAATAAAAATACCTGTAATTCCTTCCCTCCACCAACAGATGGCGTCTGGCCAAAAAAATCAGACTGACCCGACTGGTTTTTTTCTGTGCTATTTATGTTCAGCGTTTTGGATATTTTTGCAAGGCGGGCTGAACATTTTTGACAAGTCTAGCATTAAGATCCGCCTCGGATTAGCTACTAGATGTCTCGGGTCTCATTTTCGTGAAGTTAACTAGGGGTGCTTGATAAATGAATGGTTTGTGTGCTGGACTGTCAGGCAAGAAGTTGGGAGTTCAACGCCATTGCAGAAGTTTTTGGTTCGAGATTTTTGCTCCATTTGCACCCCTAGCCAACTCCGCTATAATGAGTACACTGACCGTACTCTGTCGTTGGGAAGACGAGAGAGAGAGGGAGAGGACAGGCCACCCACCCCCATATGCCGAGGCTTAAAAAATGAAGTCGCTAACACTTGGCTGCCTTAAAGGACTATTCTTCTTGTTACTATAGACATGCCATGGCCTGTGAATGTTTGTTTGTGGTGCGTCATTATGACTAATTTGAGCCCATATATCGTGATCACTGTCTAGAAGTGACTGATGGTAACTTTGTCTAACTGCTCCCACATTGGACATCTTTTCACGGTTAGCAGTGCGCCACTTCTAACATACAGTACATAATTACTAATTATATATATATATATATATATATATATATATATATATACACACACATATATATACAGATATATAAATTTATATATACATATATATAATATGTATATTATATATATGAGTAATAAAGATTCACGTAATTATATATATATATATATGAGTAATAAAGACATACTTATGTTGCCTATGTTTTTGTCTCTCTGTGGGAGGCAGATATGAACAATTGTGTGTAATATATCTTCAGCACCTGTCATGTAATTGTTCTATTTGATTCCTCTTTTTTGCAGCAATCATGCTGAGTGAAATGTAATACTCTGAGTAGTTGGACAGAAACTGTTTTTGTGTGGCAGGCAGGGAGCTCCTTTGTGGCCCTTTTCTATCACAATTTGTCTGCCTGCAGTCTAATCTTGTGAGCCACACACGCAGAACCTTTATGGTGCTTCGTGAATAATTCTGCAGTGGTTTCTGGCCTAGCAGTACATTGCAGTAATAAAAACACCATGCTTTGCAGTTCTCCAATATATTATTAATAATTTGTGTGGATGAATCTTTCAGTTATACATCATTAGAAAAACTTTGTGTAATATAAACGGAATGCAATTTTTCTAATTCACTATACTACAGTAATAGGGACAAATTTTATATCCGATTGAGGATATTAGTTTTGTCACATAGAATTTTAAAGTATTCATCACAGGCGCTTCTTCTCATACAGTGTTATTACGTTGGGTTTGAGTGGTGCATTAGGAATGTGGTATTTTATTCTGAAATGATAGGGTCAATTGATATAGAGAAAATATCTAATTGAGAAGATACCACATGTCTTGTGTTGTTTGCATTGCACTGTATTTTGAAACAATTGATGTATTCTATTGAGAAAATGCATTATTCTATTGTATTTCTGAAATCATTAATGGGACAATATTATATATGTCGTATTCATCAAATTAATTATTTCTCAAGTGATTGGAACAGTTGATGTTGAGACAATTGAGGAATGCCATGTTCTCTTGTATTGTCTGGTACAATTGATGTATCCTACTGAGAAAATGTGTTATTGTATTATTATTATATTCGTTTATTGGCACACAAAAAACAGCTGACACACCGCAACTGATTACAGATAATTCAAAAGAATAATAAAGATAGAATCAAAATATAAAACTAATGTTAACATGAAGGTTCAAAAGATGGAATTTAGTGTTAAATGGTACATTTTGACATTTTGATTTTGTATTGTATTCTGAAGTAATAGGGAACAACTGACGTAGGAACAATATTATTGAGGAATGCCATGTTCTCTTGCACTCTCTGCTGTATGATGTATCTTGTTGTGTATTGTCTGGTACAATTGATGTATCGTATTGAGGGACCGCGTTATTGTGTCGTATTCCTAAGTCATGAGGACAAGTGATACATCCTATTAAGGAAATTGGTTTTGTTCATGCACGAGACTGAAGGGCAGTGGGTACAGTTGTTGTTGGTTGAGCAACGAACATCTATGTTTACATGACTATTTGATGTCATGTGTCTGTGACCATGTTGTCGATCAAAGACCACCATATGGCGTGTATTCGCTAAGTTCTACACGGCGGCGGGGAGTCCATGTTTGGGTTCACGTTTCTGGAACGTAATTTGTTTGCTCTTCAATCTGGAGTCTACAACCGAAAAACTGGTACCATGCTCGTGCTCGGTATGTAAACAAGTTCGTGTTTGCAGAGTTATTGTCGTGTACTGACTGCTTTGTCAATGTTGGGCGTTTGTCCAGTATGAATAAAATATGAGTTATTTGGATCACTGAAGAAATATGGCTACCGGAATCCTTGGCTGGTAATCGGGATATAGCTCATGCAGGTCGCCTGTCCATTTGGACGTGTAAATGTTGCACCGAATGCCCTCATTTATTGTTGACGTGTAAATTTGCCATTGATGCATTTCTGTTAGAGTGCATTTGACTGAAGTCTTTAGTGGACGGTGTAGTGGTGGTGATGATGCTGCTGATGAGGACGATGACGATGGTGATGACGCAGTGATGACGTTAGCGTTGGTAGGGATGGTCAGGATGATAGCAATCACATTGATTAAAGTGAAAAGCAGATTGTGTAACAGGGTAGCAGATTGGTTAAAACGCTGGCCTTGTAACATGGGGAGAGGGGAGTAAGGGTACTGTCCATTCATTCATTCATTCATTCATTCCGAGCATTTATATAGCACCCCTTCAAGGAACCTACTCAGAGGCGCTACTGTGTAGGGACCTTGAGCAAGTCCTTCACTCACAATTGCCCGCACCATCGATTGATGCTTGGTCATTAAAATAGTGGTTCTTAAAAATGCATGCTAATATGGATAATGATTAAGCTAATGGTGTTGACAAGTAATTATTCTTGTCATCACGGCTCTGCTTCCTTTTCCTGTTACTATTTTGCCGCTGTTCTGGCTGTGCTCTCGCGTTTCTTAAAAAGGAAATTGTCGGATGCTAAATGCTTTTGAAAATAGACAAATTATGGTAAAAATAGAACTGTCGACGAGACACGCCATTAGAGAACAGAGATTTAACTGGGGGTGTATGTAAACAATAAACGGAGATGAAATAATTCTGCGTGCTGCTTGGCTTCGGGTGCGATTGCTACCCTCTCCCCACAGCATAGACGACCCGATGACTGTTGTTGGCCTGGTTTTCCTGTTAACAGTTGGAGCCGGTTTTTGTCGGTTGGAACACTGTTGCGGCGTTTAGTTTTCGTTGTGCTTCTCCTCTGACTCATATGACCGTTACTACAGATGACATAACAAGATTACTTCGCCGTGAATTGGAAAGGATAGTTATTCCATTCAGCCGTGGCCTCTGGGAGTGGGGCCTGCCGAGAGGGACGAGGCGGGAGGTAGGGAAGGGAGAGAGCGTGGCGGTGGGTGGCGGAGGCGTGTGTTTGGCCGTTGGCGGTATTTGTTGTCAGATTAAGGCTCGACCACCGCTGATGCTAGACTTCATGAGACGGACTGCTGTTTGTCTGTCCGTCCGTCCGTCTGTCTCTCTGTCTGTCTGTCTGTCTGTGTCTGTCTGTCTGTCTGTCTGTCTGTCTGTCTGTCTGTCTCTCTGTCTGTCTGTCTGTCTGTCTGTCTGTCTGTCTGTCTCTCTCTCTCTCTCTCTCTCTCTCTCTCTCTCTCTCTCTCTCTCTCTCTCTCTCTCTCTCTCTCTCCCCGTCCGAAAGGCAAACGGATGATTGCGTGTCGTTGCCCGCAGTTGTTGGCCTAAAGTGCACTCGAGATAAGATCTCCGCTTGAGCTTACCCACTCTGCCCTCTATTAATAAATCCAACAAACGCCTATCTCCCTCCTTGTTTCTCTCTCTCTCTCTCTCTCTCTCTCTCTCTCTCTCTCTCTCTCTCTCTCTCTCTCTCTCTCTCTCTCTCTCTCTCTCTCTCTCTCTCTCTCTCTCTCTCTCTCTCTCTCTCTCTCTCTCTCTCTCTCTCTCTCTCTCTCTCTCTCTCTCTCTCTCTGTTCTCTCTGTTCGTCCACAGCGCATTAAAAATAGACCGCCACATTGGGTGGTAGTGTCGGTGGTGGTGGTGGCCCAGTTTCGCCTTCGGTGGGTAAGTAAATTAGAACAGATAAAATGTGACCATAGGTTAATTTTCGACCAGTTTGTCAGTTGGTTGCCATAGCAACGACGGCTGTATTCCGCGAATATCGTGGACGGTGCGAGGCTTATATCAGACCGGAGGAATTCTGAGCCGAACTGCGACACAGTTACGCCGCCTGCATTCTGACCTCGTTTTTCTTAAGTGCGCTGGGAAACAGAGTATCATCTTGTGAAGAGGCTCTTGGCCGTCGTACGTGGATTATTTTACAGATTAGAGACGTTTTTAAGCGAAGCTCGTTCTAGATAGAGAACACGTTTTAGTAATGATATTTGTACATCCGTATGTGATGAATTCAGTTATTGTGTGTGTGTTGAGTGGGTGGATGGTTTGGGTGGATGGATGGATGGATGGATAATTGGGTGGGTGGATGGTTCAGGTGTGTCACTTGTATGTGATGCATCAAGTATTGTGTGCAGTATTTTTATATGTATGTGGATGGGGATATTTATATCTTGGGCGTTTAAAGTATTGTATATGTTTATAGGTATTAGTTTTACACGTGTGGATGTTAACATGATACATTGAATATTAAACATATAATGTGTGTATATTTGTATGTAGTTTTTGCATGTGTATGTGAGTTTAAGTGTTGCTCATGACTAAGGTGAATGCACTGAAGATTATGACTGGAATTTTATATGTATTGCTTGGCTGATGAACAGCGGAATGAGATTTATTTGTTGTCAGGAAATGGGAGTTCATTTGTTCTGAAAAGGACATCTAGAGGAAATGGAACAGGAGGAAAGCTATGTGCAGAGGAAGGGAATATGGTCATGGCAGAGACAGAGGAAGAGAATATAGTCATGGTAGAGACAGAGGAAGGGAATACGGTCATAGCAGAGACAGAGGAAGGGAATATGGTAGTGGCAGTGACAGAGGAAGGGAATATGGTCATAGCAGAGACAGAGGAAGGGAATATGGTCATGGTAGAGACAGAGGAAGGGAATACGGTCATAGCAGAGACAGAGGAAGGGAATATGGTAGTGGCAGTGACAGAGGAAGGGAATATGGTCATGGCCGAGACAGAGGAAGGGAATATGGTCATGGTAGAGACAGAGGAAGGGAATATGGTCATGGCAGAGACAAAGGAAGAGAATATAATATGGTCATGGCAGAGACAGAGGAAGGGAATATGGTCATAGCAGAGACAGAGGAAGAGAATATGGTCATGGTAGAGACAGAGGAAGGGAACATGGTCATGGCAGAGACAAAGGAAGAGAATATAATATGGTCATGGCAGAGACAGAGGAAGGGAATATGGTCATAGCAGAGACAGAGGAAGAGAATATGGTCATGGTAGAGACAGAGGAAGGGAATATGGTCATGGCAGAGACAAAGGAAGAGAATATAATATGGTCATGGCAGAGACAGAGGAAGGGAATATGGTCATAGCAGAGACAGAGGAAGAGAATATGGTCATGGTAGAGACAGAGGAAGGGAATATGGTCATGGCAGAGACAAAGGAAGAGAATATGATATGGTCATGGCAGAGACAGAGGAAGGGAATATGGTCATAGCAGAGACAGAGGAAGAGAATATGGTCATGGTAGAGACAGAGGAAGGGAATATGGTCATGGCAGAGACAAAGGAAGAGAATATAATATGGTCATGGCAGAGACAGAGGAAGGGAATATGGTCATAAGCTCATAGCAGAGACAGAGGAAGAGAATATGGTCATGGTAGAGACAGAGGAAGGGAATATGGTCATGGCAGAGACAAAGGAAGAGAATATGATATGGTCATGGCAGAGACAGAGGAAGGGAATATGGTCATGGCAGAGACAGAGGAAGGGATATGGTCATGGCATGGACAGAGGAAGAGAATATGGTCATGGTAGAGACAGAGGAAGAGAATATGGTCATGGACTTATGGTAGAGACAGAGGAAGGGAATATGGCCATAGCAAGGACAGATGAAGGGAATATGGTCATAGTAGAGACAGAGGAAGAGAATATGGTCATGGTAGAGACAGAGGAAGGGATATGGTCATAGTAGAGACAGAGGAAGGGAATATGGTCATAGCAAGGACAGATGAAGGGAATATGGTCATAGTAGAGACAGAGGAAGGGAATATGGTCATGGCAGAGACAGAGGAAGGGATATGGTCATAGTAGAGACAGAGGAAGGGAATATGGTCATGGTAGAGACAGAGGAAGGGAATATGGTCATAGCAAGGACAGATGAAGGGAATATGGTCATAGTAGAGACAGAGGAAGAGAATATGGTCATGGTAGAGACAGAGGAAGGGAATATGGTCATAGTAGAGACAGATGAAGAGAATATGGTCATGGTAGAGACAGAGGAAGGGAATATGGTTATAGCAGAGACAGAGGAAGGGAATATGGTCATGGTAGAGACAGAGGTATATAGGTATATATATTCGTTTAATGTGAATGAGGTTGACAAGCCGCAGCCGGTTACAAGGAAAAGTGAAATGAGATTAAATATGTTTAGGTAATATGTTTTTGTTTGGCTAGGAGTCATTGACCTTTTTTTCAGACATCTGCTGAAGTTTATTAGGATTTATTGATGAATTTGAATCACTATCGTGTGTTGTGAATAAATCAATGTGAACATCTGATTTCTGAAGTGGCTTTGATGGCTTTGGCATTTAGCTGGCTTACTATAATACTGACTGACTGACTGACTGACTGACTGACTGACTGACTGACTGACTGACTGACTGACTGACTGACTGACTGACTGACTGACTGACTGACTGACTGACTGACTGACTGACTGACTGACTGACTGACTGACTGACTGACTGACATACTGACTGACTGACTGACTGACTGACTGACTGACTGACTGACTGACTGACTGACTGACTGACTGACTGACTGACTGACTGACTGACTGACTGACTGACTGACTGACTGACTGACTGACTGACTGACTGACTGACTGACTGACTGACTGACTGACTGACTGACTGACCATATTGTTGACTGGCTGAAGAATTTTTATCTATATTGCTGACTGACTTGCTGTCCACATTGCTGACTGACTGTTTCTCCGTATTGCTAACTGACTGACTCACTGACTTGTTCTCCATATTTCTGACTGGCTGACTTGCTGTCCATATTGCTGACTGGCCGACTGATGTGTTTTCCATATTGCTGACTTGCTGTCCATGCTGCTGAATAACGTGCGGATTGCCAGATTTCTAACTGGTAATCATGGTGATTGTATTGTTGACTGGCTGGATACCTTGGTGTTTATATTGACTGACTGACTGACTGACTGCCTAGCGTGGTGCTTATATTGTTGACTGGGTAGTTAACTATCATGCTGATTCTAGTTTTGTCTGGCTATTATTGTGTTTGTGTTCCTGAATGGTAGGATGGGTAGTTTCGTGGATGGGTTGAGTCCTGGCTGGGGGATGTCTGGTTTGCTGGTGTGTCATCTTCTGCAATTGCCAGTGCAATTGGTTTATGACTAGAGAAGCCATCACGCGAATATCACTTGTTAGAAGGTGCGGCAGTTCTTATAGTGGTCGGCCTATCAGGCACTTGGGTTCAGAATCAGACGGCCCAATGTTTGTCAAACAACAACACCAGAGAGCAACCTCCTCCTCCTCCTCCTCCTCCTCCTCCTCCTCTTCCTCCTCCTCCTCTTCCTCCTCCTCCTCCTCCTCTGCTTGCTTCTATCCCTCTTCCTCCTACTCCCCTTTGTTCTCCTTCTTCGTCTGAGCGCTAAATTATGCCCTTGGTGAAGTGATGGCAAATGGTTTTCCAGCTGTAGTGACAGTTGTTGTGACGTCCTTGAAGCCCTGCACACACTCGGGATGCTTGACTCCTCGACTGCAGCTGTTCTCAGCTGGCTAAGTACTGACCTCTGATGCATCTCCGCTGTTTCAGATTTCTTGGGCCATTTCTAGAAACAAAGATTTTAGCCTGATATTCAGAATCCTGTGTCTGGTCTGGTATCTATTCTCTTTGGTCTGTTATCTGTTGCCTTGGTCTGGTATCTATTCTCTTTTGGTCTGTTATTCGTTGCCTCTGGTCTGTTATCTGTTGTCTTTGCTCTGTTATCTGTTGCCTTGGTCTTGTATATAATCTCATTGGTCTGTTATCTGTTCCCTTGGTCTGGTATATAATCTCATTGGTCTGTTATCTGTTGCCTTGGTCTGGTATCTATTCTCTTTGGTCTGTTGCCTCTGGTCTGGAAGCTGTTGTCATTGGCCTGGTATCTTATGGCATTGAGCTTGTATCTGCTGTCTTTGTTTTGGTATTTGTTGTCTTTGGTCTGGTGTCTGATATCCCTTGTCTTGTATGATATCCAGTATCTTGTAGCCAATGCCTCTGGCCTGGTATCTGTTGTCTGGTATCTGATTTCTTGGGCCTGTATCTGTTGCCCTTGGTCTGATATCTAATCTTTGGTCTGGTATCGAATCTTTGGTCTGGTATCTAATATACTTGGTCTGGATAGTTTATATATTGGGAGTGGAAGGTTGGATGTGTTTGGGATGTTTGTGTAAAAGCATTTACTCTCTGATTCATTATGCAACATGACGAGGTGGTAGTGTGGCGAAAACGCTGCTAGACATCCGTGCATGGTAAACAAATCCAGACGCCGCTGTAGCTTACCACTAAAGGACTTCTTAATAGATAGAACATTGCAGTGGTTCTTAATGCAAACATTTCCTAGAAAAGGCTGCAGTAGTTTCTTATTTTAGGATGAATGACGGCCATTTCATAGGATGAATGTAGGATGAATGTCGTTTTTTTGTTGAACAGTTTCCTAATCAGCATTCTCGCCACTCGGATGTCTGCAGTTAACAGACATCAGTCTTAAGAGCGTAGTGTTGAGCATTCCCTGTTGTGGGATTTTCACCAGAACCTTTTTTTCCTGTACATCTTCTTGCCTGCTGCTGCTGATGCTGCCGAGGTCTGGCTGCGCATCTTTTATCTCTTACGGCCGGTTATATATCAGTCTGGCAGAATCCCTCCATCAATCGTCCTTGTGTCTGCTCGCATCTACTTGCTTTCATTGGAGTCTTGGGGAATGCATGCATATGTGCGGCTGTCTCTGTGTGTCTTGCCAGTCCATCCATCCATCTGCACCTGAATAGTACTGCACTGCAGACTGAGTGTCCTTTCTCCCATGTCTCTATCTATGCTGTGACTACTACATCTGACAAACCACAACATTCAGATTCTTCCAGTTGAACGTTTTGCACTTGTTTTTCCGGTTGTTTCTAGAATTCATCTGATTTGCAGAAGAGGGTAATTTTTGCTGGTGATGAATGATTTCACTTGGCAGTTTCAGCCTGCTTTTAGTTGGGTGGGAAGTGGGCTATAAATTTTGTGAGGTGTTGTTTCAGAGTATTTAAAATCTTGAGAGTAGTCGTGATGCAGGTCAATTGGCTGAGTACGCAGTGACGTGCGATTAGTTCGATTGTTTATGCAAAATTGTTGCGTGCAGAGAAATATGTGATTAACTGCTGAACTGTTGTACACACTCGATCAATAGATGAAGAGGAAAGTACGAGGACAAATCTTTTCGTGTCAAATGTCAATTGGAAAACATTTGATGAATAGTAACTAGGTCATTGCTTTATTTGGTTGCCTTTGTTGTGCAGCGCTTGGCAAAACGAGTGCTGTGTGAGAGATGGATTTTTAAGAGGAAACTCTAGCTGTGTTTAAGGGACTGAATAGAAGATGTAGTTGCGTCTAACTTCTTGAAAATTTAAGGCAGTTTAAATTGTGTTCGAAAAGATATCTAGCCTTCAGAAATATGCATTGAACAGAGTAAGAATCAGTACTGCATGACCATCAGAGTTGTGGTGATGAGATTTGCTAACCGTAACTCTTCGCCTAACTTTAACATTTAGTCTGATGATCATAACTCTGACTGTACCCATTGTGGATTGTGCATTGTCATACCATACCTGCTAATTCATACCATAATAAACAGTTTATTAGAGATGACGTGGGTTTTACTCAGAGGTTGTCATGTCTGGCCTACCAGTTCATATGACTGTAGGAAATAGTTTATTATAAATATGTTTAATTGCAATTTAATTTTACTGAACTCTCAATTACAAGAGTGCTCCATATTTTTTTTACCATTTTGACGGATATAGCACCTATGCAGTTGTGCACCCACATGTGCATTTGTCTGAGATTATGTTTTTTAATTAATATTGTTAGTATCACAAGAAATTTTTCACCCACTCAAGGCCACACAGAAATTTGAATCTGAGGCACGGTTTTTGTTAGGTAGATTTTTGTGCTGAACGGAGTTATTATTTTGCCAATGTTTGAACGGAATTTAACACCTCGTCAGTACCTGTAAGTCACGACCTTCTCTGATATCCAGAATCATCATCATCAGTTCCTGATGCCAGCGTTTGGTTTGGCAATGAAACGTGTAATAAATGATCTTCAATTTTTTCTGTAATTTGTCAAGTCCATGTTTAGTCCAAATCTTGTTATGTCTTCGTTTAAATTTTCTATAGAGTGTGGTTTTGGTCTTTTGTTTCTCTTTCCTTTGAATCTTGCATGCAGTGAATTGTGTGGGATATGATCAATTGACATCAATCCACTTGTCAAAAACATCGGAGTCTTTGTTGAATGACTCTGTCCAGCAGAGTTGTATGGGTATCCTAGGAACTGTCTTTTAATGCCATCATTTGTGATTCCTCTGGTCTTTAAATTCCTGCAGCTTTTCATAGTTTTATGCTGTGACGATTCTTTTCTCACCGTGCTCTTGCATTGTCCAGCATTCTGATCCATATATATGAAAATAGCTTGTATCATCGTCTTATGCATTCTTGTCTTGCTTTTTCTTTGTTATTTCTCTGCTTCTTCATATCCTGTTCATTGTTCCAACTGCTTGTGAGGTGCATCCAGTTTTTCTTTGTATGGCTTTTTTCGTTGTTTCATCTAGACAAATTGATCTACTTGTTCAATATCTTTTATCTTTCTTACTGATAGTTATCGATATATCTCTGGTTGTTGAGTAGCCATTGTTTTAGTTCTCTCTGCATTGATCATTAGGCCGATTCTCTTCTGCTGGTTTGTCTATGTCGTAATATCCTGTCGTTCTGTTCCGCTTCTAGTGAGGAGGAGGCCGATGTGTGTCATCAGCAAATCAAATATTATTCACCAGGACTTGAGTTAATTTGATTCCTGCCGTGGTGTTGTATTACGTAGGCCGAGTGTTATTACTGCTTTTAATTCTAGGTTAAACAGGTATGGTGGTTAGGTCCTTGTTGTACTCCGTGTTTGTCTGCTGGTGTTATTTGATTTGATCGCACATGATGATTTCGAATTTGTGTGTCTCTACGTTTAGTAGCTGTCTAAAGTGTTCGTTTCATTGTTTCTGTACGCTTGCATCATCTTCACAATTTGAGCTTTTGATTTATACAACTGTGAGTTCGAATTGCCGAGTAAGTCGTTTAAACTTTCTCTAGACTTTGTCTTTAAAGCTTCTGCATCTCTGCATTGTTGTTCCAACCAGTTGTTTTTGTGGGTTTTCTTCCAGTTTCTCTGGTGAGCCAATTAAATTTTTTGTCCAGGTTGGTCAGCCCTAAGCCCCTAAATACGAACCAGAAGCGACCAGTCAAGTGGGCAACAGGTAATCTTTATTATGGTCTGAGGATTTTATAGATATTTGGTATATATATATTATATATATATATATTATATATATATATATATATATATATAATATTCATAGGTATGCATATATGCATTTGCTTACTTTGCAATGGATGTGTGCACATATTTACATATCGGTACACTGTGTATATGCACATGTATGTTATATATTATACAGATTATATTTATTTCATCCGATGTGTGTTCTGAAAGTGAAAATGTGGAAATCCGATTAACAGCCGTGATACATGCACTGAGCATTAGAGCATGCACTTTACTATATACCGGTGCAGGGTTTTGTATCACATTGACATTTAGGTACTAGTTTTTCAAGTAGGCCTATGTCTGACTGTTTTGGCATGGTGTCCTATTAGTAGTTACGTAACTAGCAGTTAAATATCAATTAATTATTAGTAGGCCTATCTAGTATTGTCTCGATAAGGACGTTTCAACATTTGGGCATGGACATGACCCAGAAAATGAGCTCTGACAAAACAGCCGTCAACTGTCTGGCTTTCAATGCACGGCTATATTTACCGCATCAATCTTTATAGGAACTTTTGTCCAACTTTTTGCTTCGTGTTTCTCCGAACGTTGCCGCCCGCACAGCGCAGTTACTGATAGCCATTGAAGTAGGCTGATGTTTATCACATAAGGAGTACACTATATGGTTCGTTTGTTTAGTCCGTGGACTTAGCTCATTTGAGAGACCCCTATCCTTGTACCGTTAGCGAAAACACTGCAGTTCACAAATATCAGATCAGCAAAACAACTGATTTAGGTTCAAGGTTATGAACTGGTGACTTCAGGGTTGAACATATTACTTAATAGGCTATGGCTGGAGTAGACCTACCATCAGAGGTGTTTGACTGCTGGATTCTATTTGAATGCGTTACATTGATATATTATGCCCTTTTCGAACCGCTGTTGCTTCTTAGAAAATATTGCCAATCTGTCTTGCAACAGAAGTCGAATTTATTATCTCAATGTGGGTCGTAGTAATATGATTAGTGTATACGCAGCCGCCAACCGCGTCTGTAATAAATCCCTCTGGGCCACGAAGGCTATTGTTGTCAAATGGTTATTTTTTATCACTTGTCATTATTGTGCAATGTATGGGGGTGGGGGAAGAGAGTCACCCTGTTTTCCTCGGGGGATCAGACAGAATATCAAATTGTTATTGCTTCTAGTACTGTTGCCAACATAAAAGATGACCTGCCCAGTCCGTCCGTACCGTCTGTCTGCTAATCTTGCAAAGTGCACCGTCCGTTGCTCCCTCCCTGCGCAGCCTCGACCTCAGGTAGATGAATTGGGCTTCGGTAATGGTTCGTGAATTTGTAAACACGATCCCCGCAACTCGTAAATTGATATATTGGACGCCAGTGCTCGTCTGCTTTGTGGACTTTGGCAGCAGCTTGCGGTGTCCTTCCACACAGCTCTTCATGACCCGTTGTCGTGTTCGTTACACGTCGTCGTTGCTAGCTTTTTGGTGTCATCCGATGCAGGTTTTCGTGACTTACTCCTTGTTCGTTTGGCTTGGGTTTCTTACTTTAATAGACCTTTTTCATAGAGCCATTTATTTGCGTGACCCAGCCACTGATTGGATTCACGCCTGCCTTGTACGCAGTGTGCGGGTTTTTTTTTTATCTCCCGAAGGCTCTCTGTCTGGGTCGGAACCTTGAGCGAGCGCTCTTAACACGCAGTCGATCGATACTTCGTCACTGTAACTGATGTTACGGCACACAGAACAAAACGTAAGAAAATGAATTCGTAAATCAATGTAGCAAAATAAATAAAGTAGATTGGTGAATAAATAGTGAAGTCGTTTGTTTAAAATTATCCTCGTCGGTTTTAGTGTTGTTGGTATTAGAATTAGTCTTTGCAATATCTTGTAAGCAATTAAATGGCCTGACCACTTAAATATTATTTCTACAATGGAGATCATTGATTCGTACCCATCGTCGCCAAATGGCTGGCATCAGGAACTGATGATGATGATGATGAGGAGGAGGAGGAGGAGGAGGAGAAGGAGGAGGAGGATGATGATGATGATGGTGATGGTGATAGACTAATCTTCTGCCTGACCTGATTACTTGGTTTTGATTCGCTGCCATCCATAGATTCTTTGTTCATTAGACACCATGATGCTATGGAATGGAATCTGCTAAGTACTGATAATCTAGAGATCATCTATCAGTGGTGCTATGTTGAGTACATGCTCAGCCTCTGGTTCCTCTTCAGCCACTGATGTTAAGCACTTCCGGCTTCCATCCAATCAGCCTCTGTGACTCCTACACCTGGTCCTTAAGGGCTGTCTGCCCTACTTACAGTTCTTTGATCCTTTGTGGAAGGGGCATGTGATAGTCGTCGGTTTCTTAGAGCTCCTAAGCTCCGGCTTTTAACGAAGAGAATACCGGTTCTAGCCCCCCCCCAAGGTGGTTAGTGTATAAGGACATTCAGCCAAAATTCAGCCACTGCCTGTTCTCGTGGTGCCAGTCCCTATAGCCTGGATAAAGGTGGAGGGTGACCCTAATCGTCTTTGTTTTCGGACAGTTAAAGAGAAACTAGCAATCCACCCTTCACCAACAACTGCTCACTGATAATGCTCTGTTGTGTTATCTTGTGTGTGCACTTCTAAGCCTTGGAGAGTGGGCAGTAGCACATAGGGTGGTATTAAGGGGAATATTAGTGCACTTAGGGAAACGGAACAGGTGACAACCTATTCATACTGGTTGCGTCCCTATGACAACATGAGTAACCCCTTATTAGTGCCAGACAAACCCTAATAATTGGCAATTATACCGTGACTACAACAATTACCTAGAGATATATTTAGCTCTTGTGAAGCTCTGAAAAGGTGCTGTACAATAGTCATATATATATATATACACACATATACTTTTTATACATATATTATACAATATACATATACACGTACATATATACTTATATACCGTGTTATTGAGCAACAACAATTACTCGGATTACAATGAAAACATTACAATGAAAACCGCTGTACAACGAATTAGAACAAAGGAGCTCAACACAACAAGCATAACGAAAATAACTCACTAGTAGTGATTATGAGCAATCATCAGTGTCTCATTGATCAGACATTTTTACTCGGCTAGAGTAATAATTGGATGATGAAAGCTTTTGTGGAGAGTGGTCATTTGAAATCCTGTCCGGAAGATGACGGGGTTTCTCGTTCTTTGGACCACTGTTGTCCGTTCTTTGATGAGGGAGTGGGAGGGAGATCTCTGCCATTCGAGAAGAATGGTTATTTTACCCAACAACAACGTCTGTGACGACTCTGGAGGTTTTCCCCAGTCTTACATTGTTTGCCAAATGTAACTGTTGATACGGAATTGTTTTCCAATTCGTGCAAAGGCCAAGGAGCAGAGCCGCAATAAGAAACGGTGTTATAGGTCGTGCTGGAATAAGTATTGCAAGGTGCGCTGTGTTGCCTGCCTGCCTGCCTTCCTGCCTGCCTGCCTTCCTGCCTGCCCTCCTGCCTGCCCTGCTGCCTGCCCTTCTGCCTGCCTGCCTGCCTGCCTGCAAAGGGCTGTTTCTTTGACCCAATTTCATTGCTGGGCTTCTTGTACGCTGGCCCAATGGTCTTATTTCGAGCAGGATATGTAAATGCTGAAGTTGCAAAAATGAGCAGCATCACTTTTAGAAGCTGCTCGAAATAAAACTCGATGGACCTTAGCAATGGATGAAGTGTGGCTGCTTTTTCGGCAACGTCATTGGGGAACTGGTATTAATATTAATGCTGATCTTAGCTTCAGTGGAGAAGAGCTCTGTGAAGTGAGTATGATCCTTGGGGCCCATAATAGCCAAGAGGTCAGAGGTTCAAATCCCCGACAGGGTAGAACCTTGTTTCGAGATTCCTACTTAACCTACACTGCGTTAGCCTACTCGATTATAACGAGTACGTTGACCGTACACTGTCGGTGGGAAGATGAGACAGCCAGGGAGAGGACTGGCCACCCACCCTCATAAGCCGAGGCTAAGAAAATGGAGTCGCTAACACTTTATACCTATCGGGGTTAGCTGCAGTGAAGTGTTCTTCTCTTAGCAACGGTGGAGAAGCAGTGACATGTATTTAAAATAGTGCCCATGATGATCTTTGGTAAGGTATGGTCAATGGCATGTTTTCATTGTGCTTGAAAGTCACAATAGAGCTGTATTAAGTGTTTAAGAACAATAAATTTTATGACTATACATACCTGATGGGCCCTAAAGAGACCAGCAATTGTTAATGACTGTAATTGATAAGGACATTAGTTCCGTTATCGCTTAATGACAAGTGCTTTAAAACACAGACGACCTATTGTAGACATTGATTAATTATTACCAGAGCCGAGCTGATCAAGACCAGAAACAATGCCGTGACTGGGTATTAATTGAGCTAATTAAAGTTGTAGGCCTATTAGTACTGCTTGCTCTCTTGCTGAAGTTATTTATATTTATAGTTTTCTGTTTTATGCTGGTTCGTTTGACAGACTGCTCTAACTATAGGTAGGAGTAGAGTCAGTAGACTATTGGGATGGATGTCTTTGGCGTGACTGAATAACTTGCTTGTGGATGTGTCAAGGTTTTTCCAGTACACCGCATACAGACAACCAAATCTCAATGGATTGAGTCTTGAGAAGACTGTTTTATAAACTGTTTCATTTTGAAAAACGGTCTAACCAGTTTGACTGCCCTTTGACTTTCTGATAAACTGGTTAACCGAAAGTGACTTTGCTACGTTTGGAGAAACTGGTTAAAACAGGTTTGACTATCTTTTGATTTTCGGAGAAACTGGTTTTAACAGGTTTGACTGTTTTTTGTTTCCCAGAGAAACTGGTTAAACAGGTTTGACTGCCCTTGATTTTCGGAGAAACTGGTTAAACAGGTTTGACTGCCTTTCATTTACAGAGAAACTGGTTAAAGAAGGATTTACTACATGGAAGAAGTTTTTATAATAGGGACATAGACTATTTCCAGTGCAGTGTGTGGTGTGATTGATGACCACAAGGAGTACACAGGGTGTCTAAAGGAAACATCAATTATAGGAAGAAGCATTTCCTGAAAATTGCATATGTGTTAGAATGAAGAGAGGCTGAAAAGACAAAAGGTTGATGACACTGGGACAGAGCTTACACACACACGCACACACACACACACACACACACACACACACACACACACACACACACACACACACACACACACACACACACACACACACACACACACACACACACACACACACATAGGCACACAGAGACACACACACACACACACACACAACACTCACACATATATGGGGACAGACAGAGAGAGAGATTTAATATTTATGTAAGCATGATTATTTTTAGCATTTGGTTTGTGTATGCATGCATTGTTATAAGAAATTTTTAAAAGGCAGTTTATTCATTAGAGCTGAGTTCGAGTCCAAATCTTGAAAAAGAACTCTGCCCTGTTGGGGATATGAACCTCTGACCCCCAGTTGACAGTCCAGCTCACTTACCACTAGGCCCTCGTGCAGGGGAGACAGTGTAGCTAAATTCACTGCAAATGTATGCACGCACATGTATATATGTATGCATACATTGTATTGTATTGTATTGTATTTGATCATATATAAAGCGCTTCTCATAGCATAAGCCTTTCAGAAGCGCTCCCAGTGTGAGGTACTCGGAGGAAAAAGGAAGGTTTTAAGGTTAGAGAAAGAGGTAAAGATGCTACTAGAGAGGATTGTAGAGCGTATAGAAGGAGGAAGTCGATTCCACAAAGAGGGACCTATGCACACAAAGGACCTGGATTGAGCCAGGTATATACAAACAAAATATCAAAATGATCACATATATATATATATCAAAATATGCTATATACATAGCAGTATATGAACTGGAATGTATGTATGGGTGTGTATATATGTGATTATGTATGAACTAGTGTATATGTATCGTGTGTGTTTCGATGTATATGATAATTATAATCTTCACAATATTTTTGTGTATTCAAGTTACTGTTGCTATGATGTGTATGTGTGTGTGTGTGTGTGTGTGTGTGTGTGTGTGTGTGTGTGTGTGTGTGTGTGTGTGTGTGTGTGTGTGTGTGTGTATCTGCCTATTATTGGCCACTGGCCATTTATTTCTCTGTGGTCTTTGTATTTTTGTCTCACATGACTTTTGGTGGATCTGGTGTAACTGAGATGATATACCCTCCTTCTCTCTAAGCACTGGGGGCATTCAACGTTGAAGGAGGAGGGTAAAGGTCAAGTGGTTTGTTCTTTTCTAGGTGGCTATTTCTTCTGGCTCGCTCCTCGCTCGCTCACTTGGCAGTCTGATTATTTCTTGAGTGGAGAGCCAGAGAGAGAGAAAAAATCATAAAAAAGTAAAAAGTTCGTCATGTAGCATACATACAACTCCAGCTTTTCTGCAAATCCTATACACATTACACAAGCATATAATAGTCATATATATTCATATATGTTCACATACATATATACGCAGATACGTATATATTTGACAATTATTTGTGTATATACATACATATGCACATACATATATATACCGTATATATATATATGTTTGTATATATTTATATATGTGTGTGTAATCATCTATTATATGATTATAGGCATATATACCGTTATATGTATATTCGTGTATGACGTGATTATGTGCAGTAGCGTAACTATGGGCCCGCAGGGCCCGCAACTGCGGGGGGGCCCAGGTAAAAGGGGGCCCATTTTCAAACCTGAAAAAATGAACTATTTTAATTAATAAATGCACAGCAGAAAGCCGGAAACCGAAACTCCTTGTAAACTCCTTAGCCTTGTAAAATCAATAAATCATGCAGGCAGGCAGATGATGTGGAATATTACTATTGATGCGCGGTCGGCGCATATTTTTCTAGGCTTTGATTTAAGCTAGTGAGCAGTGACTCGAAGGCAAACTATAATCGCCAGATGACGTTGAAATTTGCAGTTAATTCACTCAATTAGTTTCACTTTTCGTCTTTGATTTATGCTGACGTCATTAGTCTCATTGCCAAGTTTCCGTCGGCCATCGTTGTTGATATTTATTTAAAAAGTTTGTTTAAATAGATTAATAAAATAGTTTTTAATAATATAAAAATGTAAAATTATTATTACTATTTTTTAAATTATATAACAACAAAACATTAGATCGGATTACAATACAAAATTTAAGATTTAAAAATAAAAAATTGTACTAATGATGGCTAGCAAGCCTCTAAGTGGAGCAGCTAAACGACGGAAAAAGAAGGATTTACAAAACGAACTTAAAAAACGATGTAAAATTGACTCATTTTAATCAATTTTAATGCAAATCGAAAACAATTTTTAGTTGTGGCATAAGATTACAAATTAATAATAAAATAAAATATCATAAATTAAAATCATTAAAATGTATGCCTCAAAAGTGAGTCGATAATTTGAAACATAAAATTGTCTATCAGATTGTCATCGGCTGTATGGAGGGGGGCCCATTTTGAAAATCTTGCAGGGGGGCCCAGAATATGAAGTTACGCCACTGATTATGTGCATGTATATATGTGATTATCTAACTACACTATATATAAAAATAGACACAGGATATATATGTAGAGTACCTTATATATTTTGAGCACGTATATCGTATATCATCGTAGTAGATAATTGTTGTTTGATCAATTCATAAAATGCTGTTGAAGTTTGAAGTGGTCCATGTTTTAAGTTGGATTGCATGTGTGGCGTGCAATACTTGTGCTCACATATCGTGATTCTGTGTGGCTAGAGGCAATTGGTCATTTATCAGATAGTCACTGTCATTTCTAGCTTTTGCAAACACCGAACAGGGCTTGTGTGGACTGTTGTAATTTGCAGGTTTTTTATTGCTTGTTTTTGGAATGACTAGTTCTGTAAGAAAAACTGCTCTCGTGAAAAGAAACAACTTCAGCTTTTGCTAAGGACCTATTTTTTATGTGGTGACGTTCATTTTATCCCGTGGCCTGGGGTTAGCATGCATGACTGCCATTTGAGAGGTAGGTGCTTGATTCGCAGAAAATGTGGAATCATTACATAATTTCTGATGTCTAGTGAGAGAGAGGAGAAGAAGAGTAGTTCTTTAGGCTAGCCTGAGAGGTAGTCATGGGTATAAACTGTTGCCCACTTCCTTTTTCTTAGCCTCAGCATATGAGGGCAGTGGCCAGACCTCTCCCTCGCCGTCTCATCTTCCCACCGACAGTGTACGGTCAGTGTACTCGTTATAGCTGAGTTGGCTATTGGACGCCAGTGGAGCAGACATCTCCGAGCAGATTTCTGCCGTGGTTAGGATTTGAACCTCAATCTCTCTGTTGACAGTCCACCACGCTAACCACTGGACTATCGCATCTAGTGAGCTTGGTCACAAAATTATTATGTAAGGTTTACACTAGCAAGAGGAGGCCACACTCACTTGGGTACACGTGCAAATACTAAATGTCTGACTAGGAGACATACTCTATGTTGATTATTACTAGACAGCTAATATCTGGTCTGACTGGCCACTCACTTGCATGTGCCATACCAATTGTCTGGATGTGAGACACATTCTCTTGCTTATTACTAGACAGCAGATGTCTATGAGTGTCTGTATACTTTGATAGTCCCTAGTGAGTATTCCATGTCTGCTGTTTGACTACTTGCCACTTTTACGCTACTCTAATTAAGACCCATGTTTTTTTACTTCTGCCTAGACTTCCTACATTTATCCTCATGCTCCCTTGTCCGTTTGTGCGAACTTTGACCCCGATGGTTCTGTTGCGAATTAGAATTTAATTGGCTGATCGTGATTGAGGCCTTGTTGATGCAATCCGCCACAACAGCCGCCACTAGATGGCTGTTGTATCATCTTCACACACAGCTACATCTGTCGTGCTATTCTTGGTAACCGTGGGCGTTGATGCAACGGCAAATGGTGATGAGATGCTGAATGTGGATGCGGATGGTGATGTCATGTGCCGCTGCTGCTGCTGCTGATGTTGATACTTCTGCTGTTACTGCGGCAGAACTCGTGTAGATTGATAAGGTCCTCGGGACAGCGTGGTTTTAATTGTAATGACATTAGACATATAGCTGCATTTGTTGCTTTACTGAGTAATGTTTCCACAAAGGAACTATTAACTATAATTTAATTGTTACTGGTATTGAAGACAGAGAGAGACAGACACAGGCAGAAAGACACAGACAGACAGGCAGGCAGGCAGACAGACAGGCAGGCAGACAGACAGACAGACAGAAGGTCGTAGACTGAGACGTGATGTATGGGTTGTCTCTTTATTAATCATGCAATTAGTTGAAATCCTATCAAAGAACAGACAGACAGCCATCTTTCGGAGATTATGCCACGGTTCCTATTAATTGTTAGGAGGAAACGCCTGTGTTCTCTCTGCTCGGCCCTTTGCGAGCATCTTATTATCTACATTTAGTGCTGGAGTGAATTGAAAGCTGGTGTGTTGGAGTAAAGAACCACAGGGGCCTCAGTGGATTGCAGAGGGCTGTGAGTTGCTTCTACAGAACTTCCGATTACATTACATGTTTCAGGCAGTGTTTAATTAACTGTCAATGGATTTTGTGGATACATCATCACAAATACGTATGTATGTATACTATATTGTATAGTTATATGTATAATTGTATATTTTATGCAGAGCTTGCTACTGTCAATTGATGCTGTATAAATTGTCTGTATTTCAACTAAACTTTTTTCAGAATGCTGCCATGTAGGTGAATTTAAAAAATATATATATGTGTGTATATCTCTCTAAAATTCTAGCTGGTAACCCCTCCTCCTTCTTTGCTTTTATCAAAACGTATTTCTTCTCTTGTGGCCTTGCGTACTGGGAGTGCTTCTGAACGGTTCACCCTACTAGAGGTGCTTTATAAATATTTTAATACTATACAATATAATACCATATACAATACAATATATACTATGTTATGTAGTGTATATATATACTTTGTATAATTATGTATTGTAGGTATATAAACACACCCACACATACACACACACTCACCCCACTTGAAAATTGTTCTTTTGTGCTGGGTTTGTGGGCTTGGAGCGAGTCTGAGTAATTATCTTGTAGAGGCACTATATAAATGCTCTGAATGAATGAATGAATGAGTGAATGAATGAATGGACGAATGAATGAATGCATGAGTGAATGGACCTGACTTGTCTACAATAAAATAATATCTGTGATATATGGGCCTAGTATTCAATGCTGATAATGGCCCTATTGTCTATTTGTTACTGCATGCATATGCAGTACTTGTACACACTTGTTTGTTTGCTTGTTTGTTTGTGTGTGTGTGTGTGTGTGTTTGTGTGTGTGTGTGTTTGTTGAGTTGCTTTTTGTTTTATTTTTCTACATACATTTACAATGTCCTCTGATAATGACTTTGGAAATTCTTGAGCTGATGGTTCAGATGACTGTGGGAACTTCTCTTCCAGCTTCTTTCCATCCACAATGACAGTAACAGCCATCATCCTTTTTCCAGTTCCCTTCCTTGGAAATTTTATAAGATTGCCCAGACATTTCTTTAATGTCAATTTATCTTAATGCAGAATTTACAGGATGAATTGTTTACTTGCCACTCAAGGCTTGCCTTTCTTCATTTGCTTTTTGATTGATGGTCATTAAGTGATTGGCAAGGCATTTGACTTCCTGACTTGGTGCAATCAATCAGTTAGTTCAATCAATCACTCGAAAATCCTGGTCTTTCAATTCACTGTTGTGGGTCAGAGTACTTAGAAGCCAATTAATTAGTTTAACTAATATCCGACTTTACTAATTAGCCAGTCTGTGCTGTGTCTGCACTGTAAGGCCACGCAAGAAACAAGGTCAGCATGAATTAATGTTAACTAATGTTAATTAATGTTTAACTGTTAAATGTTAATTAATGTTACATCCCCATTGCTCCGTCGCCCCCATTTTTTGATACTTAAAAATGGGGTGTGAGATAGACTGTGGTCGTTAGCGTACTGGACTATAAGCAGAGAGATTGAGGGAGCAGATCCCCAGGTTAGAAGGATGTTTCCATAATATGTTAGCTGTAGTTTTGGTTCTTTGGTGTAAACTGAGTACCCTATCGGTGGGAAGATAAGACGGCGAGGGAGAGGTCTGGTCACACGCTTCAGGGACTGCCAGAAGTATGAAAAGTATGAAAACAAGTTTTGTAAGGCCATGTTTAGAAGGCCAAGGTCACCGGCAGTTACATAGATTCACACGAGCTGTTCGTTGCCAGGCCAAACGACAGAATGATTAAATTGCGCTTTCATGACCTGCGACCTTTCAATATCAATTATTAGACGGATAGACAGAAAAATGACTCAACGCTTATCTTGCGAGCAGATGATTAGAAACAGTTGCATTCCTGCTCTTCAGTGGCGGGAGGGGTTGGCGGGGCGGGCGGAGGGTGGAGCCAGCCTCAATTGGGCCGTGTGGGGAGGGAGAGGAGGAAGGGTAGAGAAGCTTTTTATGACTCTTGAGATTTGTTGACCTAGTAGACGAAGCACGTCTCATGACTAAACTATGTTGCTCTTTGCGTGTACTCAGTCTTGTCTTCTTTAGTGCTGCTACTGTAGTAGTGGTAGAGTTGTCTCACCTCTACTATACCTGTCAGGCTGATCACCTGTACGTCAGGTAAATATATTAATAGGGACGGGTGCATGTAATTGGCGCAGGAACATAGGCAAGAGGAATGTAAATCATCAAACTACTTCGCAAAAATACTGTGCCGTAAAAGTGATTTACACAAGTATCATGTCGATTATAAATATGTCCTGTCACTGCTATTTGTGTTAGATATTTAGATGTTGAAATAAAGATTTTTTATTGGTATCTGTAATAACCTAGGGATATTCTTGTCCTCTGTGGCTAATAATAAATGTCGGCTAGATTGTGATTTTCATCGAACAGCAAAATGCTAAATACTTTTAAATTACTTAATTTGAAATGGGTTTTTAACTCTTGTATGTTGAATTGGCTTGTGATTCATCTGTTTGAAATACAACACATTAATCCATGCTTGGTTCCTTATTGCCAGGTGTAAAAAAGTGTTTACACTGCCCTATTGATCTCCCTATGCAAACATGCCCCTTCAGTTTATCATGGCCATAAAAACGTCTCCCTCTTTACTTGCTTTATGACAGTATTCTCTGGTAAAGAGTAAACACCCATCGGTTTTTTTCTGTTATTGGTGTTAGAGGTGTAAGGGCGAGTTCTGTGCACGACCTTGTGACTCATAATTTATTTCAGGCCACAGTCTATGGCCGCGAAAATCTGTTTTTAACATTGAGTTACAGCAATTATGCGTGTTTAGCAATTTGCATAGCGTCTCCTAGGGGCGGTAAGATAATCATTACAGTTGTTTATGGTAATTTGAATCGACGTTGATAAGAATTGCGTAAATTCTAGGTCACCAAACCAATGAATTATTTATCGGATTGATGTTGAAATTTACTGAACTGCGTGAGAGGCTAATATAAGTTGTTGATTCAGTGACATAATTAAAAGCCTGTCAACATCTGCCAGGCCTTTGTTTGGGCTTTCTGCTCTTCTCTTTCTTCACTAACACCTGCTGGCTTTCAGGTATGCTTTGTACACGTGTCTGCAATAGATAAATCGCCCGTACCAGTAGTCGGTTTAGTAATTCGTTGCTGTTGGTCATTCGTTGCTATTGGTCGTACTTGTAGTAGGTTTAGTAATTCATTGGTACTGCTTGTACTTGTAGTAGGTTTAGTAATTCATTGGTACTGCTTGTACTTATAGTGGTTTAGTAATTCGTTGCTATTGGTTGTACTTGTAGTCTGTTTACCGGTAGTAATTCGTTGCAGATGCTTGTACTTACAGTGGTTTAGTAATTCATTGCCATTGGTTGTACTTGTAGTCGGTTTAGTAATATGTTGCTATTGGTTGTACTTGTAGTCCGTTTACCAGTAGTAATTCATTGCAGATGCTTGTACTTACAGTGGTTTTGTAATTCATTGCTACTGCTTGTACGTATAGTCGGTTTAGTAATATGTTGCACATGTGATATGTTTCAGATTTTTACACAGTTGAGAAGCAAAACGGCTGGTGGCTGTAGACAACATGACAAAGGATGAGCCCATGGCGGGCATTGCAACATGCCCGGTGATGGAACAGGACGTGGAAATTCTACGGATTAATCTCGACCAACCGCTAACGGACCAGCTAGTCAAACACTCCCGGTTTGCCCCATTGGAAAACAACCCCTGGAACAGGGAAATGGGAGACGGGCAACAAGGCGGGCATTGGGGCGACGATAAACAGAAATATCCGAGCAGCAATGGATACGCTGCTTCTTCTTCGTCATTCGAAATCATGGATTTAGCAATGAAGAAAAACACTGGCGATGTCGGCGCGAGATTGAACGCGGACAGAGATAAACGTGCGTTTGGTTGCGGTGGTACAGATAAAACTGGTTCATCCGGTGCAGTGCCGTATAACCATTCAGCAATGCAGTCAAGTGATTTTGATAAGTTTTATAAGGGTTCGCCACCGGTCGACTATATTCCGAACGGTAATGGTGTCAAAGACCTCCACAAATCCGATGTGATTAGGGGCCATAATAACGTCAACAGAACCCTGTCGAAATGCAGCCCTGCCTTGTCGAAATGCAGCCCGGTGTTGTCTACGTCGTCGGCCCAAAGTGGTTTACCTCCACCACTGCTTAGAACGGGCTACGATGGAGGAGGAGGTCATGCAGGTGCTAAGATGTCTGCATTTCAACCGGTCGAGACCCATCTGCGTGACCAGACAATGCCCGCATTGTACAAAGCACATGCCTATTCGTCGTACGGCCTGCCCGCGATGCCGCCAAATACCACGGGGCTCTTTGATTACCCATCGCTCTCGCACCATCTTCTGCAACCGGCCGAGCATCATCGATCCCTCATCGCGGCGCCATCGTCCTCCCAGACGGTTTCCGCTGGAAGCAGCGCACTGTCGCCGTACGTCTTGTACTCGGACAACCTCATGACCCACCAGCTGGAGGTCCTCTGGCAGCGCAAGTACCCCCACCATCCCGTTCCACCTGTCTGGATGCTCTACCAGTACATGGACGAACTGCTGCGCGACCCCAGCCGCGTTCCTTCGAGGGAGATGAACCCCCTGCCCCGTGATTCCTCTTCCTACAAGGTCAATTCCATGTCCAGTTCTGTTCCGGTCGTTTCAACTCCAGGAACCATGGGAACGATGCCAACAGAGAGAAAGAAGATAAAAAAGGAACAGAAGGAGAGATTTGTGGACAACAAGGAAGTGAAAACAGTCGACGGTCGGAACAAAGAGGGATTTCTCCCAAAGCCAAGAAATGACTGGTAAAGTTTCGTTATGTTCTAACTTTGGATTTCCCGCTTTTTAAATAACAATAGATGTGTGACATTGTCAGAAAAAAAGCTTCACTGAAAAACTAAACTGAGCACTGGTATTAACTTCTCTTTTGCAAAAAGCAAAGGATGATAAATTAAAATTAATTGCCTCTTTTATTTTGTGTTGTAAACCAATTATGCATTAAATGTGGATGGCATATCAACTTTTGGTAATTTGCGATTTTAATTAGGGCTGGGCTGGACAATCATGAGAGTATCGGTTGGATCTAAAGATAGGTACTGATGCTAGAATACTAGTGCATTGTTGTTTGAGCACTGGAGTTTTTGGAGTGTAGTGATTAGCATGCTGGACTGTCGATCAAGATATCAGGGATTCAAATTCTCAACAAGGAAAAATATGCTGTAATTGGTTGGAGATTTCTGCTCCACCTGCACTCCCTAGCCAACTTGGCTATTATAAGTACACTGACCGTACACTGTCGGTAGGAAGATGAGACGGCGCGGGAGAGGACTGGCCACCCGCCCTCATATGCCGAGGCAAAGAAAATGAAGTCGCTAACACTTCATGCCCATGGCTGCCTCAGGGCTAGCTTAAGGGACTGCTCTTCTTCTACATGTAAAAGCAGGAGCTTCCCATGTTTAGAGATATTGACATACAGGTGTACAAATTCCATTAGCACCATATGCTGGTGGTGTGAAGCACTGATCGGCCTCTGCAGTAACTCACCGAACTTTATGTAACATTAGAAACGTGTTTTACACAAATGTGACATGATCTGGGCTCCAATTACAGCATATTTTTCCTGTTTCATAAATGCCATTCAGTTATGATCAGCAGTTTAAACCCGACCTAAGTTGTTGTTGAAATATAACAAGACAAAGGGGATGGTTAAGGAAGTAGCAGCCAAACTGTTTGCCATCGTGAAACTGGGTCAGCCCACATCAGAGACAAGCAAACAGTTCTTTCAGAGGAAAAAAGATGAAAGACAGAGACGTCGTTCACTGATGAGATCATTCTTAGAAAAAGGAAGATAAGAGAGTTGTTTGCAGAGAATGTTGATCAATTTGGTGTAGATGCTACTGACGTCTGGTGGAAGAGGGAGTGAAACACAAGAGCAGTTTTTAGGAGCACTGTTTATTGAGTGGTTGCCTAGTGAGTGGTAGGTTTAGGAAACGAGTTCAAGTTATAGAGCATGCATACAAACTCGTCAACCAGAAGCAACTCTTTATCTTAAAAAGTGCTTCAATTACCAAGCTGTGAAAAGTATTGTTTTTAAATGCTGCCTAGTGAGTGGTTAGCTTGTTGCAAAATAAGTTTCAGTTACAGAGCATGATTACAGAGTATGATTACAGCTCGTGATGTAGGAACAATTTCTTATTAAAACAGAGATTAAGGCAGTGTATCGCAAACTGTGTGCCGCGGCACACTAGTGTGCCGTGCGAGATTTCAGGTGTGCCGCGAGAGAAACCTAAAATTCGCTAGTCTCTTTAATTGACTTTATAATAAATTATCTCATAAATACAAATTTCGGCTTTTTAATGCTTTCATTTAAAAGAATAGTTTCTCGTTCACAGTTATTCGATGTCATGTGATCAAATGCAAAAGCTCGTTTGACATTAATCTATTCTATGTCATTTATGTGTTCGCCATTCCGCTAAGCGTCATTATTACGGAGACACCAGCATAACTGTAACTGAACAATGTATGTTCTACTGTTTCATTTATTATTACTCAAATATAGAACGAACTGTAAAATCATGGGGATAGTCTATATTATTTTGAATTTACATTTTTATTAGCCGAAAAATGGTTATTCTTTACAAGAACCGAGAAAATGCTGGAAAGGGCGACAGTAGACAAAGAAGAGGGAACAATTTAAAGATACGAAACCATCCAGTTTATCGAAACGTAAATAAAAAGCGACTAGGCCTACACAGATGGTGGATGATGAAATGCGTGTCTGCTTGTCGGCTATCGTACCGTGTCTTGAGTTAATATTATGCTCTCATAAACCAGCTCATTAATCGCATTTGTGATTATTAGGCCTAGTCAATTAAAAAATCTCCTTTAGTTTCGTTAATACTGAACTAGAATGACAAGCTTAAAATACGAAAAACTGAATTTATTATTGTTGGTTTTGTAATGTAATTTTAATAAATTTTAATTGTGGTGCCGTGAAAAAATTTGCTCTGCTGAGTGTGCCGGGAGTGAAAAAAGTTTGCGAGACACTGGATTAAGGTATACGAAGTACGGAGAAATCTTTATTAGAAGTCAGTTTAAAGAGTGCTTGTAAAACATGAAAACTTTTCATTCATTATTTTAGTGAGAGTATAGAAGAGTAGAGAAAACTGATATCAAATAGAAATCCTGTTATATGCATCCAAGAGAATCCACTGGACCTTATCACCTGTCTATGAGCTGGATGTGTTACACTTTTCAGGGACTTTTTATTATTATTTTTGGTAAATTTATTTTAATATCAAATGATTTATTAATTAACAATTTAGCAATAAAGAGAACAAATAAATAAACTAAGATATAAGGGGTTGTCTAGAGTGGTTACAATTCCCCAAGATCCAGCTCTGTTAAAGTGCTGCAGTATTATTATTGTTATTATTTTATTTTTACTGTTACAATTACTATTACTATTTTATTACTATTATTACAACGCACAGATATCTAATGTTCACGCATCAATCGATGGTGTTGAGCAATTGTGAGTGATGGACAAGCTCAAAGTCCTTAAACAGTAGAGCTGTCTTGGGGAGGCTCGAACCCATAGTCTGCATTACAAGACAAGAGTTCATACCAATTGGCTACCATGTCCAACCTTCCAAGCAGGGTACAAGAGACATCTAAGGAGGGTACATTTTATGGTTGACCATAGAGACTTACATTCTGGAGCAAAATATGTGCGGGAAATTTCATGCCTACAATTGTCCATTCAGCCAATATAGACATGAACTTGTAGAGCATGCTTACTAAAGATCATTAAGCTGATTACTTACTTCATTGTCTGAAACAATTTGTAAATTTTGTTGTAAAGATGGAAGGGGAACTCCGTCCCATTTTTACAAATCGCACCTTAATAGAGTATAATTAAGCCCAGAGCACACGTTATCTTTCATGATAGACAGACAATGATTGATGTTTTAGTAAGGATCGGAAGGAATGGGGAAAGCCGGAGATGGATCGACGAGAGCCGAATCAGAATGGAAATGCCATGGATTGGCAGCATCGTCTGGATCAACATCACCGGCAGAGTCAACTGGATGCTGCTCATCTGCAGCAGCAACGAAGGGAGATGCTCGTGGATGAGTCTGCATCAGCCTGTGATGCTGTCAATCAGCACTTCCAGGAATCGCTTCTTCGACTGGCATCTCAGAATGTAAGTGGTATCTCCGGGTGTAAATTCACTCTGTAAATTCGTTGTGTAAATTCGTTGTGTAAATTCACTCTGTAAATTCACTCTGTAAATTCGTTGTGTAAATTCGTTGTGTAAATTCACTCTGTAAATTTGCTGTGTAAATTCACTCTGTAAATTTGCTGTGTAAATTCACTCTGTAAATTCGCTCTATAAATTCACTCTGTAAATTTGCTCTGTAAATTTGCTCTGTAAATTCACTCTGTAAATTCGTTACACATGTAAATTCACTCTGTAAATTCACTCTGTAAATTCACTCTGTAAATTCACTCTGTAAATTCACTCTGTAAATTCGTTGTTTTAAATTCACTCTGTAAATTCGCTGTGTGAATTCACTTTGTAAATTCACTCTGTAAATTCACTCTGTAAATTCACTCGATAAATTCACTGTGTAAATGCACTCTGTAAATTCACTCTGTAAAGGCACTCTTTTACTGACATGTGTCTAATCTAATCTAGCGTAATCTGAAGACTTGGGTCAGACCCAAGGCATTGGTCCATGGTCACTTCAAAGTTCAGCCACAGTCCATTAGACAGGTCTGGTCGAGATCCAGGTTCACTGTTCTACCTCTTGTTTACATTTGTCTTTAGATAGGCTTTGGTGCGCTATCAGTTGTGGCCTCAAGTGTACAGTACTATGACCACACTACAGATTTGTTTTGGTCTGTGTAAACGAAATGTTTCACATGTCCACAGCCATCCACCATGGTCATTACTTTTACTTCTTGTTTCACTTATGGGGCGCGGTGGTGTAGGGGTATGTTCGGTGCCTTGCAGCCGAAGGGTTGCAGGTTCGAATCCACCTCAAGCCGCCGCGTAGGGACCCTGGGCAAGTCCTTCACTCGCAATTGCTCATGCGCTTCGGCGTGAAACTCCGATTCAGTGTCCGCGCTGTAGTCGGGAGCGCCTCTGAGTAGAAATCATGAAGGGGCGCTATAACAAGTGCTCATACATACATACATACTTCAGTGCATGAGTTTGTCAGGAACATTACTTGCTTATAGCTGAAGATTTTGTTCTTAAAGAACTTTAACGCCACTTCTGCCAGTGTGGGCAGCACCTTTGTTTACGAGGCAGACTAAGACTATCGTCACTGTCCGTGATGCCAACCATTTGGTAACAATGGGTATGAATAAATGATCTCCATTGTCCTTGGTCATTTGTCAAGTCTATTGGTCTCCTTAGTGTTAATCCAAGTGATGTTATAATGGCCTCATTTATATTATCTAATCAACCTAGTAGTGGTCTGCCTTTGTTTCTTTTTCCTTCGAATTGTGCATTGTGTGGGATTCTGTCAGCTGGCATTCTCTCACGTGTCCAAACCGTCATTTAGTCTTTGTTGAATACCTTCTTGTATGTATACTTAAATGCTGCATATGCTCTGTCTTCAAATTCATTGTTATCTAAGGCATTGTTTCTGTGTTTGGATGTTTTCTGTGCCTGTAGTTTTTGATCTTTGACACAGTGTAGGCCTACTTGCTTCAAAGAGTTCTGTCTATTGAGACCAGAGACTGATGTGTCTGAAGGCTTGCAGGCATAGACTATCTGGTGTCAAGCCACATTCACTGTAACCTGTTGTGATGCACTTTTGTCTGGCATACTTCAAAAGACCACAATATGTCTTGCTGTAGGCCACAGTTACTCTGCTTTATATATATATATATACTTTATTTCTCACAAAGCAGAACAGAGAAACTAAGCAAACTAAGCAGACTATTTATTGCAAGGCAGTTGATGTATGTGGTAATGGTGTCCTTGCTGTATTAGTGTCTGGTATTTTTATACATTAATTTTAACAAGTTCAGTAACTGTAAAAAGTACTATACAGGTCCCACTTGATGGCTGAGAGTACCATGTAGCCTGTCAGCATGCTGGTGAGCATTATATGGGACCCAGACGGACTCTATATGGGTCTGGGAATATGTGTTTTATATGGGTCCATGTGGGCATGTTGGTAGGATAACAGATTCTGGGTAGGCTTGAGTGTCCTTTTGGTCACTGTTTCAGGGCTATGGAACAGATCCTTAATCCTTTATCATTATTTAATCTGCTTGTAAATAGTATTATTAATATTTTAGCATCGCATTACTAAGTTGTTTTTGTGTTAATTTATTTTTAAAATGTTACCAAGCCAAAGACACTATCGGTAAATAGCCACTCCTTTCTGGTGTGCCATAAAATTAGCCAAGTCTGTCGAAGCAGTCCATCAATCAAAACTCTGACAGTCAAACCCAAACATTGAATCAATCAGATAGTACACAAGTGCTAAACACGAATCAACAAATCCATCACTGCTCTCTGCATGCATTTGATTTTTATGCTACATGGGGATAAAAATAAACTCAGTGATTTTATTTTTAAACGTTGTGCTGAGTAAGAGAGTGCCAAAACGAGTTGTATCCTGGATTCCAGGTCACCCGCCAGAACCTGTCGAGTGACCTGATTGGACCTGTCAGGTGACCCGATCGCGAAATGCAATTAGCGTCAGGTGTTCTTAGTCGGAATATTGATTAGTATTTGTGTGGGTGTTGATGAGAAGAAGTTAATGGCTTTAGGCTGCTCTGGCCTCCTTTTAGAACAGCCATCTCTCAGACATCTGGACAGAGGGAGAGATAGTCAGACACTTAGCAGCTGTGATGACAGATCAGACGCCCTGCTTCAGGCTTACAGACAGACATACGGACAGACAGACAGACAGACAGACAGACAGACAGGTAGACAGGCTGACAGACACAGTCAGACAGACACAGGCAGGCGGACAGACAGACAGGCAGGAAGGCAGACAGACAGACAGACACAGACAGACACAAACAGGCAAGCAGGCGGACAGGCAAGAAGGCAGACAGACAGACAGACAGACAGATCTGCATACACACACATAGATACTTGTATATTTGTATATAGATAAGCATAAAAGAAAACACACATGCGCACACACATGCGCACACACATGCGCACACACATGCGCACACACACACACACACACACACACAGATATATACGTATATGTTCGTGGGTGTGTGCTGAAACATGACAGTTTGACAGATCTAAAAATTGCATGCTGAGAATAGTGTGTGCTGATATGTGTGTGTGTATGAATGCAGACAATTATCTAGCACCTTTTTCAGGAACCTCTTTCTCAAGGGTGCTAAACCATGGCTACAGTCTAATTAGGCGGAACTTGCGATTAGCTGGAAACGTTTCATAAGTGATTTCTGGTGAACAGAAGTTTCACTTGAAGATCATCCTGAAGTTAAGTGAGCTGCATGTGAAGTGTGTGTGGGCGGTGTTTTTTAAATATACAAACGCACAGACCATTTTTATTTAGCCTGACCTGCTGCTGGTAAGAAGACAAGTAGTCCCCTAATACAAAAAAAAATACAACTGATCTTTGATATCGCCCTTCTTACTAAGGTTGCCCCAAGCTCAGAAGTGCCACATGCCTCGGCGGCGTAGATGCAATTATATTGCAGAGCAATTGTGCGCGAAGGACTTGCTCAAGGTCCCTACGCCGCGGCTTGAGGTGGATTCAAACCCGCAACCCTCCGGCTGCAAGGCACCGAACATACCCCTACACCACCGCGCCCCAATGTGTTTAACAAAGAGAGTGTAGTAAAACAACTTGGAACCAATGGTTAAGTGTTAAACTGGGGCAGTTATTGGTATGTGATGTTGGCAACTTCTTTATTGGCACTAGCACAGGCATGGGCAACTTCTTTCAACCGAGGGCCGCTCTAAGATTTTGAAGGCAGCTCAGGGGCCGGATGCCAATCACGGGCTAAATTTTGCCCCAGAAAATGAAACGATATTAATTTTATTCAAACTAAATATTACAGAATAACCGTTAAAGCAAATGAAGATAATTTTTATGATGAAAATCTATTTATCCTAATATATACAGTCCCACACTAAAAATAAAAATTAATATATGTTTTATTCAGTTTTAAAAATACATAAAACTGTTAGTCTGTACAATGTAGGCCCCTATCCATTTGTTTGGTGTGCTATATTAATTTTAATGTGAGATCTAGCACTTCTTCTCATGACACAAATCCGGAACGTTTGCTTTAATATTCGAAGTGGCAATTCAAAGTGCATTGGAGAGATTGTCATCTGTTAGACTGCATCTACTTTTGCACTTTGTTAGTGACATCTTTTAGAAGAACTGTTAACAAATATCGCTGCACCATGCATGGAAACAGTACAACCAGTTTCAGGATATGAAAATCTAAGTGAAAAATGTAAAATTTGCAGAACTGAATCAGAGGTATCTCACAAAATTTCCTTTTCAACTCATTGTTGCATTGGAGTTCAATCAATTCCATTTGCATGGAGTTTGGTGTTGAATTGGCATCAATGGAAAAGGGAGATCCAAACAATTGAAGCCTAGTTCATGAGCAGTAAATCAGCAAACTGGAACTCTTCTTTTTAAATTTTGTTTTGTGCACTTCTTGATATTTGAAGAATCAGTCAAACATGAAAAACGCACAATGTTGCCTTTTGATAATTGATTTCCCCAGAGTAGCAACTTCATTTGAAAAGTTCTGATAGATGGATTCTAAAGTAGCGAACCTACCCACTATGCACATGTGGTCTTGTTTCATGCAAAGAGTAGATTACATTGATGACTGAGTAGTAAACTGGTTGACTAGAGGCCGGATTTTTAATAAATAAGAAACAGGTGTTTTAGTGTCGGTCTATGTACCGAAATTCACTTGTGTAGAGCCGGATTAAAGGTTCCCAAACTAGGGCCGGATAAAAGGTCCCCAAAGTGCCAGGTACAGTGCTAATATAAAGAACATGCCAAGGGCCGGTTCAAAGGTCCCCGGGGGCCGGATCCGGCCCGCGGGCCGCCAGTTGCCCACCCCTGCACTAGCATGTGAGGTTTGGGCAGGTGGGATGTGAGGTGTCAGTCCTCTCCCTCACCGTCTGATCTTCTCATTAACAATGTACTGTTAGTGTTCTCAGTTTACAGCTGAGTTCAAAGGTCAGTGCAAGTGGAGCAGATATCTTGAAACATCTGGTGAGAATTTGAACTCTCAGCCTCTTGGTTGATGGTCGAGCGCATCAACCACTGGACTATTGTCTAGCGCATGTCGCTGTTGAGATGAAGAGCAGTCCATTAAGCTAGCCTTGAGGCAGCCATAGTATGAAGTGTTAGTGACTTCATTTTCTTGGCCTCAGCATATGAGGGTGAGTGGCCAGTGTTCTTCCTCGCCGTCTCATCTTCCCACCGACAGTGCGGTCAGTGTACTCATTATACTCATTAAAGGGTAGGGGGCACAGGTGGAGCAGAAATCGAACCAAATTTCTGCAGGGATTTGAACCCCAACCTCTTGATTGACAGTCCAGCACGCTAACCACTACACTATTGAGCACCCCTTAAGTAGTTAAACTTGCCATTAAATGTATGGATGAAGATGGAGCTGAATAGACAGATTTTAGACAAGAATTTGAACCGTGGCCATGCGCCCCTAAATTTACTGTGGCTGAATAAGTTGACTTAATGCCTGTGGCTGCCTCTTAGTTTGCATAATGGACTGAACTTACCTTTTACCATAATGGACTGAACTTACCTATTATAGTGCATGTATCTGTTATACTGCATGTCTTGGTGTATATGTAAATGTATGACCATGTGCAGATATTGCCCTGGTTTCAGATTGCCAATGCCTGTGACTTTCAACTCAGTGTCCAGAGTTGAAATCTCAGTGCATTATGTAAAGTTGACATTTTGTTGTCATGTCATACAACGCCTTAAGCAACGTTGTCTGATTGCTGTTGCCATTTATGTACTTACGCCGAATTACTTTTCAATGTTAGCATATTGTACACCAGACACTTGTGAGATATGGTAGCCGATTGGTGAGAGCGTTCACCTTGTAACTCGGAGAGTACGGGTTCAAGCCATCCCCTGGGCTGGTTACTAGACAGTGACCTTAAGTGACCTTCACTCACAATTGCTCAGTGCCACTGACTGGTGGTGGTAGTGGGGTTGGGGGTGGGGTGGTAGTGAGGGTGGTGGTGGTTACAACTCTACCTTTGGGAGCCATATCAAGAACTTCCTTAGAGGCAGCCATGGGTAACGTGTTAGAGACTGCATTTTTCTTTACCTCGGGCATATACGTGCGGGCGGCCAGTCCTCTCCTTTGCCACCTGATCATCCCTCTGGCAGGGTACCGTCGGTGTACTCATTATCACTGAGTTCGCTGGAGGGAGGTACATGTACAAGTAAAAAATCTTGAAACAATTTATGTCCTATGGAGATTTGAACCATGACCTTTCGATTGACAGTCCAGCAGGTTATGATAAATGAGCCTACAGGATATAAGATATATTAGACTAGGCAGACAACACTAGTTCATATTTATACCTGCAAGCACATGATATTATGTACATGTAGCGGCAAATCGATAAGGGACAAACGAGTTGTGACGGAAGAATAGTGGTGCAATGTAGCATAGTGAAAGATGATTTAGCAGAAAGGAGGACGAGGAGGCCATTCATTCGAGGACATTGGCCTGCCGGGTCTATTGTGCTTCAACCCTTGTTAGAAGAAGTAGAACAGTCCCTTCAGCTGACCCTCAAGCAGCTATGGGTATGAAGTATTATCGACTTCATCTTTTTCTTAGAGCTTCATTTTAATAATAGTCTTCGTTTATTATTTCAAACTGACACACCGCAGTATGATTTATACAATTCAATTCATAGTATGAACAGGTGATCACAAGTCATTACATGAGTTGAATTTAACTGTTTGGCAGCCATGAAAGGCGCCCATCACGTCCTACATCTCATTTTTTACCAATGCCATCTGGCGAATGTAAGGCTGAGTCGACCTTTGCGAGAGTAGCGGGAATCGATCCCACATCCATGCTGATCTTCTGCTTTTCGTGCCAGAGTGTTACCATTGCCCTAAACCCCTCTTAGCATTGGTGTATGGGGGGCGGGTGGCCAGTCCTCTCCCTCGCCGTCTGATCTCCCACCGACAGCGTACAGTCAGTGTACTCATAGCTGAGTTTGCTAGGAAGTGCAGGTGGAGCTGAAATCTTGAGAAAAAAATTCCCTGGTGGGGATTGAACCCCGGCCTCTAAGTTGTGCAATTGTCTAGCATGCTAATCAGTGGACGAGTGGGTCTAGTGCTTATCCGAGAGCCTTATAAACAGCTTGAAATGTTGCCATGACACTCAGATATCAGGAGAGAATATGAAGAATGTCGTATTTCTTTTGGTTTCCATTTTATATTTATCCCCGGCACACAGCTTGAGCCTCTAATAGACAGCGAAGTGCTAGTCCGAGTGCTAGTCAAGAGTGCTAGTCTAGTCAAGAGTGCTAGTCGTTGTACGCTGATAATTATCCCTTTGCCTACTTCCTTTGTGGAAGACTGTTCTAGATTTTTCTCTTTTCCACTGCTGCCATATACTCTTAGTTTTGTGTGTGCTGTGTTCAGTTATAGTTATTATCGGTGGGTTGTGGCTTTGGCTTCTCTCCACAGCAGTTAAAAAAACTTTCTGCACTCAGTGCTATGCCTGCCTCCCCATGTGTAGAAGCTGAAAGAGGCGAATTGTTTTTGAAAATCGTAAAACCAGAGTCTTCTAATTAACACTTGCCCGTGGTTATGGCTTCTTGGCCTCTTCTGGTTTGCTGTTGGGTCTCTTGCGTATGTTTGATTGTGTGTGCGCTCGTGCATGTTTGTATGTGCATGTGTGTTTGTGTGTGTGCATGTATGTGTGTGTGTGTGCACATGTGTGTGTGTGTGTGTGCATGTGTGTGTGTGCATGTGTGTGTGCATGCACGTGTGTCTGTGTGTGTGTGCTTGTGTGTGTTTGTGTGTATATGTGTGTGTGTGCTTGTGTGTATATTGTGTGTGTGTGTGTTATAATCTCCTCTGATTCCTGGGTTTCACTGATCAGATAGGACTAGATTTATCTAGGGACAGATTAAATCTGTCTGCTCAGTGATGAATCTTCTGCTTTCGCTTCCTGTTCTCTGGTCCTGCAGATTCTTGACCACAGTGGGCAGTGCATTGACCAGTGGTCAGTCAATATTAAGCGTATTTAGTGTAAATGGCTGGTTCTGCTGGCTCAGTAATTGGTTTTCATTAGTGGCACCATGCATTTCCGATGCTAATGGTATTTTTTCCCCCATTCTTTCTGACATCTTACACCAACTCCACTGTATAGTTCTACTATCAAGCACAAAGACTAATATATACCTATGATATCTGAGATGATTTAAAGATAAAGGAGAATCTTTATGCTGATGTTGGGTTCGATTGCTTTGGGAGTTCTTTCTTTATGGTGAATTTAGTATTCATTTAACCCCCTTAGCTGACAGATGTGTTATTTGTGTGCTTCTATCATTGATGTACTTGTTTATGTCATTGTTGGCTATTACTGCCATTACTATTTATTAGTATTTTCCTGAACAGGTTCTAAAACATGCATTATTATTATTGTTATTTATATTAGTTTTATTTATATTATTATTATTATTATTATTATTATTATTATTATTATTATTATTATTATTATTATTATTATTATTGTTTAGAAATAATTTGTAAAGAAGCTTATGAAATGTTTACTGGTATTATTACTAGCAAGTGTTGACATTACATATCGTAGGTTTGTGGCTCATGTAATTTGTTTTTTACTGTTCTGTTCTTGCATATAATGTCATCCTACAATTATTATCCCTTAGACAGCTATGTTTATGGTGCTTTGGGGGTTCCTAAAATATGCTCTATAAAGTGCAGGTACATACATACCTGCCTACGTATAAATATACATACAAGTAACATCACCTGTTATTGACAGGTGAATTGAGTGCTTTGGATGTTGCTAATCTATAAAATACCTGATTGTGTTTTAGCATGTCAATACCAGTCCAAGAGAGGCCGCAGGGATTATCGGTCACAGCGTTCTGTCAAGAAACCATTTAGATGACCAAATCATCATCGAAAAGCAAGAGAATCTCCATGGAAGCGGTAACCATGTCAGCTGGAAAGACGGCAGATATGCTAAGCCAGATCAGATAAGTCAATACAGAATGTCAGATGATGCGAACAGCGCAAGTTTTTCTAGGTTATTAGGTGCCAACGTTACGACCCAGATTGCTTCTCGGAATAATAAGGCCCCTCCGGACTGCGTCAGTTTTGACCTTTATGGATACCATTCTCAGCAGAGCAAAGACTATAGTCCGGAGAAATTTCACAGTGCAACAAGAGGCGATATGTGTTCGAGCAAGTCGGAAAAGGTCGACTCGAGACTCCAGATGTACAGGCAGTCGACGCCAAATTCCTCTGAGCTCATGGCTTCGAAGAAGCAGCGTGATTTCTTGGCTGCGGAGTCTGGGAAAGACGTGAAAGATGCACATCAGGATTTCAGGAATTCGTTCAACCCTTCAGCGAAAGGAGGCGAAAAGCCGACGTCACGCACCGTATCCGCAAAACTGTTTAATGGCATGAACCTTTCCACGGGCAGCCAGTCTGTGTCCAGTCCCATTCCAGGAAGCATCGTGAAGGACTCTCGACTGGGACCCAGCCGGCTGATTGCGAGAAGTCCAAAGCCGCTGCCAAACGTTTTCTACAATCCGCTGGATTCTGGTTTTGAACCAGTGCAGCCATGTCAGGTGAGCATAGAACCAGTGGAACGTTGGACAGGCAGCAGCTCCTGGGCTCCGTCAAAAGCAACGGATAGCTACCGATCAGGATTCTACATGCATCCCGGTTCTCTCCCGTCTGGATTTAGCAGTTTCCAACAGACGAGCGCCGCCAGTTTTCCAACTGAAACCTACAGTAAAATCCAGCAAGGTCTGATTCCAAATCCTCTTTACTTTCCAGGAATGTGTGACTTGAAACAAGACAGCTATGCCAGTTTGCCACATCGGAGCTCTGTGCCCGATTTCCACAAAGCCCAGTCACTCGTTAAGACATCTCCTCTCGCGTTTGAGTCGTCTGAATCTCGTGTGACGCCAGGGAAGCATCCAAAGAAGGAAGAGGATGTGCGTGAATCGGTGAAGAAGATGAGAGGGAATTCTGTGCCGCGATTGGCTTCGGCAGGTGGTGGTGATGATAGCGCGGGTTCGCAAAGGTTGCGTATCGATAGTTTCAAATCGTTCGTCGAACAGGCAGTCTATAATGCCTTCATCGAAGACACGGAGGAGGGAGACGGACGGGGAAAGATTTCCAGCATGACAAAGCTAATCGTGGATATGGAGATGGAAAGAGACGCGAGAGACCTTTCGACGACTGAGGGCAAGAACCTTACTGGATCGACTTCTAAACTCTCTTCCCAGGCATCTCCTGTATCAGATAAATCTGGCGCAGAAGCAGTATCTTTGCCTGGTGATTTGTCGAAGACCAATTCAGATCAACCCGTATCTCAGAGTGCAAAGGTCACGCCTTCCGCTATGGACTGGTGCAATGGTGAGCCAAGCAGAGAAACGTTGAGCACTGCCAGCAGTATTACAGCAACATCTGATCTACCAGATGGAGGAGGCACCCTCGCTTCGGACACAGCTGCTCGTCCTCCATCCTCTCCCGGTCACCCTTCTCAAACAACTCCTTCCCCTCCGAATTTTCCTCTTCCACCTTCACCACCGCGTGCCTCCGCAGCCTCGATGCATCTGAAGAAGGCCTGGCTTCTCCGTTATTCGGACAACGATCAAAAGCCGTTGTCAGAGGCCTCCAGTTCTAGTTTCAGAGATGAATTGGACAACCAGTCCTCCGACTGTTCCAAGTGCAGTTTTGCCGAGAAGTCGAGCCAGTCTCCTTGCGGTTCTGACGTTGTGGATGTCGCAAAATATGTCGAGATCCAGCCAGGCGAAATTGGCGACATCTTAAATGTTGAAAAAGACAGAAAGCATGCATCCAGCTGTGCTTTGGAGGACGATTTGCAAGGGAACGGAGATGACGCTGTAAAAGTGAAAGGTCTGAAGAGAAAAGCGGCTTCAGAACCCATTCAAGCCAGATATTCTAAACGTGCCAGAGATTCTGCCAGCTCTCCAGGTCCTAATAAATCAGAGGTATGTGAAGTTATTTGACGTATGCATTTATTTACTTAAAATTTTTAAATTTGGGATGTTACCAGTGCATGTAATTTTGGGTCCTTCTCTTTGGAAGTCTCCCTCTGACCTGCGTTCTCTTCCGCGAGACCTGGCTCTTTTCATAAATTTCAAGACTTTCCTTTTTTGACCGGGCCTGGGTCAGGAGCGCCTCTGAGTAGTAATCTTGAAGGGGTGCTATATAAATTTAATAGATAGATAGGTAGATGTAGCACATGTATGAAGAGATCTGGTAATGGATGTTGACAATGTTGACTCGAGACGAAAGAATGCTAAAGGTTAAGAGTGTGGAGGCCTACCGTACTGGAGTGATGAAGGCAGACCGATCTTCTGGATATTGACCTGATCAGAGCTTGGATTTTGTGTGCCATTGGTTGATGCCTTGTGCATTAGACACTGGCACAGTAGACGTTACTTATTACAATTACAATTGCAATGGTGAAGGCCAGAATCCTTTAGAATGAATAATACTGTATTGTGTTCATGTTAAAATCAAGGCAAATTTTAAATAGACCAATCGAAATTAGGGACATGGTTCTTGAAACTGATGTGATTTGGTTTAACAGAAGAGCACGCAAAAGAATAAGAGGAAAGAGAAGGAAAAGAACCACAAAAGACGAGAAAAAGCAAGACATGAAGAATGAGACAAAGAGAACAAAGTTCAGGATGTTGATTTGTGACGAACGATGGTTGAATGGTAACATGCTGGCACGAAGATCAGAAGGATGTAGGTTTGATACCTGCTAGCTCGATAAGGTTGACTCAGCCTTCAACTCCCTAGGGGTGACTGTAAAATGAGCAGTAGGACAGATGGGGACCTTGCGGGCTGCCATACAGTTAAATTCGACTCCTGTTAAACTTGTCATCATCTGTTAAATTGTTAATACTATATCATGTAATCTTACTGCATACTTGTCAGTTTGAATTAATAAACAAATATCAATATTATTTTTATTATTGTTATTATTATTATTATTATTATTGTCTATTAATGCAATATTATGATCCCAAGTAATATTGTGATAACGATGATGATAATGAGAACTACAGCAATTATGGTGGTGGTGGTAGTGATAATAATAATGGTGTTGGTGATGGTGATGAATGATGATGAAATATTGTAATTCCTGATTCCATCACGAGATAATTTAAGTGGTGGTGGTCAACACTGCTACAAACAGTGTTGGTGGCAGCAAAACAATTAACAGAGAAACACGTGATGTTCTCTAAAATGGTCGTTGGTTGTCTTCAGCGTTTTTTACTGTGTTTTTATTGTTTTACTGCGCCAGCTGCTCAATGGTCATCAGGACAATCGAAAAACACGATCAAAGTACTCAACTCGATTGGCAAAAATGACTGAGCGATCTGCATCCAACAGTCCACGAACTCCCAGTCGTGAACCCAAAAATACAGAGGAAAATGTAATTAATGTTATTAGGAATTTCATTTGCATATTTAGTGATGTAATCAGTAGGCATTAACATTGACCATTTACATTTACCATTTACATTAACCATTAACATTGACCATGTACATTAACCAGTAACATTGACCATTTACATTAACCAGTAACATCGACCATTTACATTACCCATTAACATTGACCATTTACATTAACCAGTAACATTGACCATTTACATTAACCAGTAACATTGACCATTTACATTAACCAGTAACATTGACCATTTACATTAACCAGTAACATTGACCATTTACATTAACCAGTAACATCGACCATTTACATTAACCATTAACATTGACCATTTACATTAACCAGTAACATTGACCATTTACATTAACCATTAACATTGACCATTTACATTAACAAGTAACATTGACCATTTGTTTACATTAATATTACCATTTACATTAACCATTAACATTGACCATTAACATTGTCCATTTACATTAACCATTAACATTGACCATTTACATTTACCATTAACATTGGCCATTGGATTGGATCCACAGTTTAACGGCAGCTTATGACAACATAGGCAACCGACAAAGATAATTTTTGGCATATTAACATTGACCATTCATTTACATTAACCATTATATATGTGTATATATATATGTATATATGTGTGTATATATATATATCTACATATACTTTATTTCATACAAAGCAGAACAGAGAAAGTAGTCGAATGTTGTTAACAATGGCCATTTACATTAGCAATTAACATAGCCAATTAATTGTGGTAATTGATTGCTTTTGTGTATCTGTTTTTTTTAAATTGAGATCTGTATGTAAAGTTGGTGCAGAATGTTTTAGAGAGATTAATAGGAGTTGGCGGGATGAAGTGTGCATTTAATCATGAAGCCTGTTCTGTTATGGTCATGTGCCAGTCGCTTATCTCTCTTCTCCAGTCTTCTGAGTTTAATTGTGTATTTATCAGGGCAAGTAGCTAATTGATCATATTTCATACGCATTTATCAGCTATAGTTATCAGAGGTGGAGCCCTGAAGTTTTAGGAGGTCTGATTCAAGCAGAAAATGGCTACAACTATGATTCCACAACTGGACTAATTTTCGCGTTGGCTTAGATGAGAAAGTTCTTGGTCATTAATTTTTATATGCCTGGGTTTGGATTCTGAATGTGGTAAATACAGTGACTGATCAATGCATTCATACTTGATAATCCTCACTGCTTGTTTGTTCTGATTTGATTTGTGGGCTATGGTGACCGACTGGTTAAAGCATTTGCCTTGTAATGTGGAGAGCATGAGTTTGAACCTCCCCTGAGATGGTTACTGTGTAGGAACCATGAGCAAGTTCTTTACTTACAATTGCTCAGTGCCATTGACTGATGCTTGGTAGTTAATGGTAATGGTGATGGTAAATAACCACATCAAGAGAGACTCATCAGAGGCGCTTCTGCCCGAACACAATGAAACCACAACGAACAAAATGGTCTTCAAATGTTTCGGAAAAAAGGCAGAGAGAGGCTGAAAAGCTTATAATGTCGCAAGTTGTTAGGCAACTTGCTGTTAATAATTATTATAATTGTACCCAATCCTGATTGTCATTTTGTGATGTTTTTCAGGATGACAGTTTTAGCCCAGTCCAGTCAGATTCAGAGATAAAGACTAGTCGTCTGCGGAAAAAGAACAAAGTCAACCGTAAGTTTACATCTTCAGAGCCAAAGGAGACAACTACTCATTTCACTATGCGCATAAGAAACCAGGCTCTTTTCTTATGTAATGACAAAGATATCTTATGGAATACTTATATGGTCCTGTTGACCTCACATGCTAAAGAACAATGCAGTCCAACTTGTTTAGACCTGTTTATCACAAAAAACTTGAAACTGAAGTCAGTTTTTTCCAGTGACTAATGATGTAATCCAAATAAATCCGAAATAGGATGTCCTTTATTTGCAGTCAGCGCTACTGCAGACAAGTTTAACTCTGCATAGCTTTGGTGCTAAAAAAATCCAACTAAAAATAATCCAAATAATGACAAACTCCATAAAGCAAAAGCTTGTTGAGATCCAGTGACAGCTAGTTAAGTCCATTTTCCCGGTTGAATTTTTTTTGTGCTATGAATTTCCATTTCATTATGTTTCAGTAGTCTGAACAAACATTGTCAGGTTACCTCAAGTTGCACATCTTTCATTTGTCAGATCACCATGTTGTTAAGAGACACTACTAACTGGTCAGATGAAGGGATAAATACACAGCTGACCTGGACAATGAGAAGGAACAATCAAATCCAACTCATTTAGCATTTTAACGATGAGCTGCAATGGTTTCCCAGTAACTTTTAGTCATTAAAGTGTTAAGGTGGTCAACTTTTTTATCACAGAAAACTTAAAACTGAAAGTTATGAAGGCTAAGATCTTATGTTCAGTTCCACTGGGTCAAAAGATTAAATTTATGTTTCTAGTCAATTGTTTCGTATTCTAGACGTTCAGACGCGGGACAACAGAGATTCTGATAGTCGGTCCGCTGTTCAACCAAAGAGGACGACCAGAATTTTCTTGCAGGATGCTTCCTGTGGTGAGGTTGACCAGCGACTGACGAAGTGCCGTGAATGTAAGGCTCCCCAGTCGCAGAAGAACAATCCAAACACAACCAACATCTGCAAGTTCTATGTTTTCCGAAAGTAAGTTCTTTCAGTTCTTGATGTTTAGTACATGTAGGTCCATGGAGATTTATGTTGAGGATTTTAAGGTGATAAAGGAAGTCCTTCAAATTTATGTTAGCTCTCAATTGAAGTTCTATGATTGGTCGATTTGCAAAGACATTAAAGACAAGAGTATTAGCATATATCTTGAGGGAATGTCATTAGCTAGCTCGGTTTGTCAATTGCTACTCAAACTTTGTTATTTAGAACTTAAAATGTTCTCTTTTACAGCACAAATTGCACACTTTTAATCCGACAATTATGTTATGGTATGCCTTCTTTTGTTACTCTTTTGTTCCATTCAGTCTCAGCTAGTCTCTTTTGTTGCCTTTCATTATCGTAATGAAGACATTGTCTTTTCAAAATCAGAATTCCAACTCAAACTTAGGCTGACGACGACGACATGTAATGAATCAGCTGTAGCCTTGCTGTACACATTCTTACTTTACATTAACCTTACTTTACATTAGTCTTACTTTACATTAGTCTTACTTTACATTAGTCTAACTTTACATTAGCCTTACTTTACATTAGTCTAACTTTACATTAGCCTTACTTTACATTAGTCTTACTTTACATTAGTCTTACTTTACATTAGTCTTACTTTACATTAGCCTTACTTTACATTAGCCTTACTTTACATTAGCCTTACTTTACATTAGCCTTACTTTATATTAGCCTTACTTTACATTAGCCTTACTTTACATTAGTCTTACTTTACATTAGCCTTACTTTACATTAACCTTATTTCACATTAGCCTTACTTTACATTAGCCTTACTTTACATTAGCCTTACTTTACATTAGCCTTACTTTACATTAGCCTTACTTTACATTAACCTTACTTCACATTAGCCTTACTTTACATTAGTCTTACTTTACATTAGCCTTACTTTACATTAACCTTACTTTACATTAGCCTTACTTTATCTCTGGACTGATGTTTATTTTCACTGGTTTCTGTTAGGCTCCAATGTTACAACAAGGGTGTCGTAAGTGTCGCAGGCTTCTCGGAGCCATCCGACGCTGAGAAAGATGACATTGATCTCTGGATGCCTTTGCAGTCGAAGAATTTGCATCTGACGTCCGTCCAAGCGCGATATGCGATCTCTCATCTAAAGGAATGTTTCTTATTTCTCCTGGAGCACGAGACGAATGCAGAACGACACACATCTAACGAATCTGACAAAAGCTCTGGTATGAATTGACTCTGCATGGATAAAAAATTTTAAAAGCTGTCTTTATACGAATTACCTCTTGATCTATCTGAATTTGTCTGCATCTTCTACAATCTGTTGATAGTGTAACTCTTAGTCTGGTCGTAGTTATCGAAAGCTTCCTCTGTGTTTAGGACGTGGAGGTAATAAATTAATCTTGTTCAAGGATGCTTCATTGTAAATGATTATCGCATACAGCGAATGTAAGTTTGCTGTCTTAAAACGCACTTGTTTAGATCTGTTAGATAATCATAGGTACAGTGCTTTTTTATGTACTCAAAATGCGCTATGTTAGTGTCCTGATACATACATACTTACATACATACATACATATCTACTAGATAACCTTCGTTAACCATCTAGCAACTCACTATATAATAATATTATATGGGTTCCCTTTTGTGACCATAAGATCTTTGTTCTCTGTACAGGAAAATGTTACTTTGTCAATGTTTGGAGCAATAAATTGATGGTTATGGTTATGGTTATATGTTTTGACATAATTCGGATTCTTGTGCGTGACAAGTTGAAAGGTCAATAATATAAATAATGTGGAGTAATACTTGAGTTTGAAATCTGTAGATGTGAGTAAAATCTTCTGGAGACGGCCGATCGAAGGAGTGCAGGAGACGTGCGATATCTGTGACGCTGTTGTCTTCGACGTTCACTGGACGTGTGCCAGATGCGGCTTTGTCGTCTGCATCGACTGTTACGAAGGATACAGTTTCACAAAGGACCCGGAAGGTGATGATGACCAGATGGGTGATGAAAATGACTGGCCAACATGCTGTGCCTCACGCCACAGTCATGAACCTAATGATCTCACGATGACTAGGATTATTCCATGTGATGGTAAGTAAGTGGGCTAATGATTTGAAGTCAAGGTAACAACCCATGTAGTGCTTTTAATGAAAACATGAAATAAATAGTATGCATTCTATGATGTGTTAATGTTGTAATGAAATATATTTATCAATTGATAGAAGAAATTAAATTGAAACTTTTAGTAGTTAAATAACTCTGAATTTTAGTTACATCCCTTACATCCTATATATTATATATATTTATTTATCTCTCAGTATGTGTTTAATATATATATATAATTTATATATATATATATATGATGTTTATGTATATTTTAACTATTTATATATTGAAGTATTTTTATTCTAATCTCTAACCTAAGTACCAGTGTTAAAAAAAGAAAGTATATTTTAACTTGACTTTATACAAACTCTTCAGAAACTTAATCTCAGGGTTTAAGGATCATTTGACTGTGTCACACACATGACGACAGCAATCCGATGACCAGGCACTTTTCAGATATATCTTAACTTGTGTGTATAATTTGATTAGCAACACGAATTCTTTTTCTAAAATATCCATTGACTGTTCTTCACATATTTCTTTACCCTTCTTCTTTTCAGTGCTGACAGTGATGAGGCAGAAGCTGCATCAAGCGCTGGTTAGTGATGTTGATGTGAAAAACGAAACAGTTCCAGATGATCAGCTGAAAACAAAGAGCCTTGAAGATCATCCAAACCAGTTTGCTCCAAACTCTCTCAGTATTTCACCTACCAATGTTTGTTCAGAAAACCAGACGACAGATAGCGGCACTCTGTGGTCTTCGGTGGCTTGCGGGGACTCAGAGGAAGTGCAGCAGACTGCAGAAGACTCTGCTATAGCTGGGACTTCAGATGCTGCTGTGGGTTCTTGCGGTGACTCTGGATGTAACAATGCAGCAACAAATTCGCAAGAGAGCATATCCAATGGAAAGTTATCGTCCATTCCCCGAGTTGTCTTGTCGAGAAGCGAAGCAGAAGTGAACAGAAGCAATAAGTCGATCTCGATCGAAAGCAAGGATCAACCGACGTGCGATCTAGGTCTCCACGGTGATGCGTCAACTACGCATTGCTCGTCTCTTGGACAGCGAGTGCTCCATCTGGTGGACGATACAGACGAAGGCACCATCGAACTCTTCCAGAGCCACTGGAAACAGTCAATGCCGGTCGTAGTTTCCAGCTGTAACAAACGATCCCAGTCCAACCTCTGGAGGCCGGAGGTCTTTGCGAAGAGGTTCAGCCATCTCAAAGTTGATCTGATCAGCTGCCTAACGGGCGCAGTGCACCGGTTCCAGACGATGGAGAAGTTTTGGACTGGCTCAAAACATCTCTTATCGTCGTCGAGCAGCAAGACGGCAGGGCTGCTACAGTTCAAAGACTGGCCGCTGTCGGACGACTGGACCGGAGCTCTGAACGACCTCCATCTCGACCTGAGACAAGCGCTGCCATTTCACTGCTACACTCTGGCGACCGGTCCGTTCAATCTGGCGTCTCACTTGCCGGAGTTCTTTCCACAGCCTGATCTCATCACGCGAATCATCGTCGGCCATGGAAACGTCGCCCAGAATCAAGTGACACTTTCTAAGCTGCAAATGAATCCAGTGGATTTTGTCAATGTGGTGATGCATGCTGAGAACAAGGACAGCAGTTCTGAGAGTTTCGGTAGGTGATTAGTTTCTAGTTTTCAAAAGGAGTAATACATGTCGGTGATTATAATGAGCACTTTTGTGGGATACTCAAGGGAGCTAAGTTGAGTGTATAATTACATACATATCGGTACATACATACAAACGTACATACTTAAACAACATGTGCAAATAAGTAAATCTGATAGAGTACCAAGTGAGTGGTTTAGGGCTGTAGTTTGTGGAGTGGTTTAGGGACTGTAGTTTGTGGAGTGGTTTAGGGAATGTAGTTTGTGGAGTGGTTAGGGACTGTAGTTTGTGGAGTGGTTTAGGGACTGTAGTTTGTGTTTACTACTTTCATTATTTCCTTAAACTGTAGTGCTTAACTTTTTCACAGTAAATTGAGCTGTAAGACTGATGTTATTAGTCTTTTGAAATTAATGTTTAATTGCATTATTTGTCCGTGAATTTCAGCAGCCAACATTGTGGAACTCTTAAAGGACTCTGGTGTCAATGTTGACATGACGCTGGTCACCAAAAGACCTGAAACGATTGTAGCTGTTTGGCAAACCTATCTGCCACAGGACACCGGCAAGATCAAGACATTTCTAGAAAAGGTAAACTAACTGAGTCTGCTTCAGTTGTTGAGAACGTAACAATGAGCATGCACTGAAATGCATGGAAAACTAATCCCTCTGGTCGTTAAAGGGTTAAGATAATTTATATAGCACAGTGCATTATCATAATTTCTCTGTGAAATTCATGACCATTAAAATTCTTGATAGATATATTGCCAATCGATTTCATGTTTAGCACTTTAATGACGGTCATTTTTAGTACATGGTCATCACTAAAGTGTTAACATAACTATATACATGTATGGGTATCACGTATATAATTAAATCTGTTATCTGTGTGCTTGTAATTGAATCCAGGACCCTTCGCTGTTTTCAATGCATTTCCTTTTCTACACAGTGCAGAATTTACGGTTGCTGTTGTGTGTTGTATGGTTGTATTTAAGTTTCATATTGTATGCTACATGCTTTTTTATTTTTACGTGCATGTTTGTTGTCTGTAAATGTTTCTGATTTGTTTTTCTGTGCTCTGTTTTGTGTGAACTGTGTTTCAAATTTTCACTTTGATACGCCAATAACTCTGCGTAGATTCTAGAGATTTCTTGCACAATAGTGTAGTGGTTAGCGTGCTGGACTGTCAACTGAGATGTCGGAGGTTCGAATTCCTGCCAGGGCAGAAATTTATTTAGAATTTCTGCTCTGGACACCTATGCCCCTAGCCAATTCAGCTATAACGAGTAAACTGTGAGTGGGAAGATAAGATGGCAAGGGAGAGGACTGGCCACCCACCCTCATATGTATGTAGGTTTTTCAGTTGGCCTAAATACTTTCATTTGCCACCTATTATCCCCAGGTGGCCCTGACCTTTGGCCCCTTATGGGTCTACTGAGTAACCTAAAACTTATCTGCCAATGTTCTATAATCGCTATTGCTGTTACTTGTTTGATTTTGGTTACCAAATAATCAATCAATCAAAAGTATATATGTAATGTATGTTTATATGAGTCTTTATATGTATGTATTTATGTTTGTATATATATATATATATATATACATATAATATATATATATATATATATATATATATATATATATATATATATATATATATATATAGATTCTTAGATAGTGCCTCTTAAGTACTTCTCAAAAGTGCTACCTATCGGTGCACTGCCTGGTGTAAGTGGTGTTAAAGTATTGTTAAGAGTAAAAAGTTCATGTGTAGGCAAACAATACTCAGAAATGTCACCATTGATATATTTGTTAATGTATTTGTACAAATCTGTTTAAATGTTACACAGTTTGATCTGTGTATATATAGTCAGAACAAGTGTGTGCTGGATAGATGTTATACCAACTGGACTTGGACTAATTTTGAAGAGGGACTTGACAAGTGACTGAGAAAAACTGGAGATCATTTACTTGTACCCATCGTCGCAAATGGCTGGCGTCAGGAGCAGATGATGATGATGATGTGTGTATAATTGTTCAGATTCATACTGGACGTGCATCATCGCCAAAGGGCAGCAATCGGGATTCATCAAATGACATGGGATGTTACTTGGATTCAACGTTGCAAGAAAAACTCCTAAAGGAATTTGGTGTTCAACCAAGCGTCGTCGTTCAGTGTCTTGGTGATGCAGTCTTCATCCCTGCCATGGCGTTCTATCAGGTATGTGACTTACATTGAGGTCGTTTCACCAAGAGCTTCCTTCAATTCAGTAAATGAATTATTGATCAATTTCTCATTTCAGAAAGATCGTACAGCAGTCGTAAAGTTTTATTGCTGTGTTTTTCTTAAGATGTTCTGTAGTCAAACGAGATATTTTTGTGCAGACTCGAATTGTTTACTGTCGACAGATGTGACCTGTGTGCTTTGGGCGTCCTGGATTATTTGAAATTGAAGAGCAGCTTGTTCGGCATCTGTATTTAATTGATGTCTGATGTCATTTTAGTGTGCAACAGTGGTATCTCTGTAAGACGCTTAGTCATTGACCATGTGGTGTTTTAGTTCAACTCTGTACGGACCCTGGGAGGGGCAAGTTGTTTGCACACACGTGCCTGTGACACCAAGCAGTATAATTTTGTACTGTATAAGGTGGGGAGTAAACAACAGGTCCTGCAGTGCGCTGGTGTCTTGTCCAGGACCTTGGAATTCGTTCATTGCGGGTCAAGGGCTGAGTGCATAAAATGAGCGCCTCTCCTACACTCCTCATTGGAGTTGGGAGCTTATAGTTACGTTACATGTGTGAATAAGAAGGCAAGTTGATGTTATTCTGTATGTGCAGTAAGTAATTAAGTCAATAACAACTCTACAACAACATCGACACTCACCTCTTTGAAGCTGTCCTGATGGACCCGGGCCAAGTCCTGCACCAACTACTACCCGCACCAGACCAACTGACTACTCCCTTTGCCTCCTTGCCGATGACTGCATAATCCCCAGCCAACAAAATGCACAAAACATTTACTGTAAGGATCATTGTGGGGCACGGTGGTGTAGGGGTATGTTCGGTGCCTTGCAGCCGGAGGGTTGCGGGTTCGAATCCACCTCAAGCCGCCGCGTAGGGACCCTGGGCAAGTCCTTCACTCGCAATTGCTCATGCGCTTCGGCGTGAAACTCCGATTCAGTGTCCGCGCTGTAGTCGGGAGCGCTCTGAGTAGAAATCTTGAAGGGGCGCTATAACAAGTGCTCATACATACATACATACATACATACATACATACATACATACATACATACATACATACATACATACATACATACATACTTTGTAACTGTGTTTATTAGATGTCTGTATGTCAAAGTGCGATTAGCAATTGGTTTATAAAGAACATATGTACTTACTTACTTGCTTAATAGCATAGCACCAACTGAGTGATGGCTGATACATGTGTGTGAATTGTAATGTCGAGTCATATGCTTTCAGGTGAAAGTTATTCAGGACTGCATGTTGGTGAGCAGAGAATTCATTTCTCCAGAAAGCATTCAGTCGTCTTTTGACAAATCGCTGCAGCTGAAATGGAGTCACTCTCAAAGCAAGGAAAAGCATGACAGACAGAATCACCTTCAGGTATTCAGATGGTAGATTCCTTACTCAGAAATGGTTTTGGAGATGAGCCCATAACGGAAATGACTGGCAACATGTTGTGGAAAGGGACCAAGCAGTATAATGGCTACACTACAGACTTGGGGCATGACACAGATGATGATAATCATGGGGCAGGGTGATGGTTGAATGTACACAGGCACGAAGAACAGAAGGACATGGGTTCGATACCTGCTAGCCCCATAAGGTTGACTCAGCCTTCCACTTTTTAGGGGGCGATGGTAATATGAGCAGCATTAGGACAGATCGGCGCCTAACAGGCTGCTACAGTTATAAAATCGACTCTTGTTTAACTTGTTGTCAGGTTTGCCTACTATCTCATGTAATCATACTGTGGTTTGTCAGTTTATATTGAATAAACGAATATTATTATTATGACTTCGCTTTTGTCCATTGATTAAAGAAATGTTCTGATAATCTAATCTAATCTTTAGAATTGAATCTAAGATCATCGATCTAATTAGACCCTTTCAAGTTATCGCAATGGCTTATCATATGCAACAATCTGATGAGCAATGCTCTTTCCTCAATTGCACTGAGATCTGATGACAGAAATTCAATTATTAGAAGTTCATTCAGTCGGTGTCTCTCGTCAAAATTTATGATACATCTGTTTATGAGATGTTCTTTCCCACCGATCAGAGTTTAAGTGGAAAAGCAAGCTCTGTTAAGCTGACTTAGCTTCCTTTTTATTGTATAGTTTAGTGGTTAGTGCACTGGATCCGAGATGTTAGGGGTTCAGATCCCTGCCAAGGTCAGAAGATCTGTAGGAATTTCCGATTCATTTGCATGTATTAAATATTCGGCTATAAAATGAATATTGTCAATGGGAAGATCAGGCAGCAAGGGAGAGGACTGGCAACTTGGCCTCATATACTGAGGCCGAGAACTGTGACGTTGCTAACACTTCGCAGGTATGGCTGTCTGTTGGGCTTAGCTAAAAGGCTGCTTTTCGTATTTAAAATTAAAATTTACGTTGTTTGTTTTTGGCAGATTAAGAATCTGGTCTACCACACTGTCAAAGACTGTATTGCTACGCTCAGTGATGCCAAATCATGAGAACTTACTGGAGCAAATCTGGAGAACTTACTGGAGAAAATGTGTGGATGAATCATCAGATTTGTGCCACTTCTTGTGGAGTATTGTTATTCCATCCTGTTCAAATCTCAGACATCTATTGGTTCTGCTTGCCGCTAGAAGGAATTCATGGAAGAACCAAGCACCTAGCGGAATTTTTGGAAAAATCACAGAAAACGTAGATCATGTGACGGATGATTTGACTAGGGTATAGTTTGTCGATGGGAAGAAATTGGAAATGCTAAATGGAGAACTGATGTGATGCTGATGGGTAATAGTTGTTTGTTGGCTGGCTTAGCCGCTGGAATAGTGCACGAGTTCAGAACCAAGTGAAGCACATCTTCCATATTTGTTGGCAGCATGGCAAAGCTGTGTGTGTGTACATATGCCTTAGTGGTGTAAATGGCAAGATACGAGCACACAAGGCAGCCGGAAAAACAGCTGCTGATGAAGATCTTTTCACAACTGCAGGTGTCGAAATATCAATTCCACTGCAGAAACAGATATCAGTGACTGTTGCACAGTTTATTGAAGTCGAGAAGGTATTGGAAAATAGACTGAATAAATAGAAGGATAGACTATATCGGAGCAGCTCTGTGTTTTACAGGTTTGTGTGTGCTAGCAGCTTGCTGTGAAATTCTAGCTTGTCTAATCTCCGAGTGGTAACTGGACTTGTTTGCGGTTTAATGAACATCTGTTTGAACTGACTGTTCTCTTTTTTTAAGGCTTTCTGGTTGTTGATTTTTGCCAATTTAAATTTTATTTTGTTTTGAACATTTTGATTCTTTAATGTTTTATATTTCTTGACAGTAGAAGCAAGATGATAATGGTATCATGACATAAGGCAAATTTTCAAAAAATAAATTGTTTAATTAAACAGTAACTTGTTTTGTCTGCCTATTAGAAAACAAAAACTAGTACCAATATGTAAGCTGGTGTTCAAAGTGTAACTCAAAAAGTCTAAAGTCATGTACACGTATATTTCAATGCCTACTACATGTACATTTTATGTTGTTTATATACTACTGTAAGTGGTATGTATTATATAGTATTTGTATGCTAAATATATAATATAAAAGTAATGTTATGAAAATAAATGTTTATCTCAAATGTGGTGACCTTACATGCAAGCCTTGCGATAACAACTTAGAACGTTCTGATTGAATTCAAATAACTGGTCTCGAGTCAGACGATTACGAAACAATGGCAAATTTAAGTATTGCATTAACTGTGATTTCCAAAAGAGTTCTGTGATTTTTTGAATAATGATATTTTGTTAGGATGTTTGATTGGCAGAGCCAGTGGTAACTGTTTGAGCCATTACGTCGGATATGATGAATTGTTGGAAAGAAATAAAGAAATACTAAGCTTCGATGATTATTTTATTCATCTTAATCTATAGACATGAATATTTGTACGATTTGAGAATCTGTGGAAATATACAAGCATTTTTAATCACTGATAAATGTTTAGCAATTGTTAAACCAGATTTATCTTGTTTTAAACTTTGCATTCGACATAAATTATTTGCTGGTCGGGTATAAGTTTTTGTGTACATGTGGGTGATTATTTGTCCTGTTAGCGCCTCTTCAGAGCCAATACAAGTAATTAGAAATAGGTTGCACTGTGTAGACTGTGTCGTCAGCATATGTGGCTTGAGGTATACTGGACAATTGTAATTCATACAGATTTTGTGCACACTTGAGAGGAATTTAAGCCAACATGCACAAAGTCTGATTCTTAATTTCTCCATTCCAAAAAACTTGAATTTGGGCGGCAGGTTCTTAAATCTGTCTGTGAATGTTGTTTCAATAATGAAACTTTCCTCTTCCATGATTTAGCTGATTGGTTTGAGCGCTCACCTTGCAACACGGAACATGCGGGTTCGACCCGCCTCTGAGACGGAAAAAAATGCTGCTCTCACTGATGTTGACCATCATGGCCAATCATGTTACAATGCAGGCCCAACACTGGTTGGTGACGCGCAAATGCACTGAGTTTAAGATCTTAATGCTATGTCACTTATAGATGTGTAATTGCCTTAAAGCTGTGCTCCATCTTAACTAAGGGAGTTATGTGTCTTGGTTTCATCCATGGCTAGCTGGCAGTAGATTTCTTTGCTGTGCTGTACAAGGTGACCTGGTTGTTCCCTTTGTCCGAACTTCTGTAGTGCAGCATGGAAGCTTTGCTGGGATGAGTCCAACTTTCTGGAATAGGTTTCTGGAATAGGAACGAGATAGGTTTCACTTTATCATTTGAGCGCCTTGTTCTTTACCTATTTTAATTCCGTAAGCATCTGAAACCATACTATTCGAGCCTGGAATTCTGTCGTTACGTAGATTGGGACCACCTCTGGTGAATTTATCTTGAAGAGGCGCTATTTTGGCTAGATGATTACAAATTACAACAGTGTGATGGAAATACTACTGACTGCTAGCAAATTCAAGACATTGACAGCAAGTTTCATACATTTGGCATGTGCTTAAGATAGTGATGTGAAATGATTTTTACCGGTAAAAAATCCGGATTTTTTACCGGTAAAAAATCCGCATTATATTTTACCGTGGTAAAAAATGGTAAAATATGGTAAAAATGATTAAAATGGTAAATGCTAAAAGTTTTATTTCTTTTCACTTAGGGCCTATTAAATAACATAATGAATATTATTAGTAGGCCCTATCAATATTCACTTATAAGGTTTTCAATGTCAGCTTCATTCACAAGACTGATCGTAGGCTTGGGTGTTGCTCAGATATATATGCCCTATGCGCTTTGCTGTGTAAAATTCTTTCTTTCTGTTCACGGGCTCATCGCCCATTGACAAATAATGTAGGATAATTGTTGAAATAATACTCGGTTAGCTCTTCCAAAATTTCAGCTAGTTTTCATGCACCATTTTCTGTAGCAGAAATCTAACTATGAAATCTCCCAGCAAGTAGGCCTAATATTAGGCTACTGTAGGGTCTAATAGACAGCTACACTGGAGCCTACGTATCTTCTATTTCTCTAAATTCTACCTACTAGAACTGATAAGTTGTAGCTTTTTAAACTGAATGAGACCTGATATGTAGGCCTACCAACTATCAGAGAAGTTTTCATCTGGGCTGAATCACTTACAACAACTATTGCAATTTGTGACAGTGGACGAAAACTCACTTTGTAATAAAAATACGTTTTCTTCCAAACAAACTATTTAGCAGTTCAATAGGACTACTAAGGCGTTTCAATATTTGTCTGTAATTGATAAATGGCTAAACACACCGTTGGGGAACATAACCAAGATATTACATCACTTAAATCATTTTTTACCATTTTTTACCATATTTTACCAATTTTACCGGTAAAAAATCCGGATTTTTTACCGCAAAAATATTTTACCGGTAAATTTACATCACTAGCTTAAGATATGCTATTATTGAGTGATCTCTCTGTCTGGTGGCAAACTCGGCTGAGCGTGGGTGTGTCTACGCTGTGATACCACACAATTCTGTCCTTGGCCTTCATCAATACTGCTCGTAGGTCGAAGTTTAGCTCTTTGAGATTAGCTGTAGCTTCCTTAACGACTGTAGTTCATATGGTCCAATATCTATCACGTATTTTTCTCCAATTATCGGGGGTAGGGGCTTGTTCCTGGAAGCCCACAGGGTTCTCCAGTGGTCCTTGTCTGGGATTACTGAGCAAATACTGTCTACCAGGTCATCCAAGTTAGCCACTTGAGCCGGTGCTCTCGCTCTCTTTGAACATTTTTGGTGCGATCCTGTATTGTATTGTACCTATAAATTTATATAGCATCTCTCGCAGTGCACACCAGTCGGAGGAGTGCGAGAGACCCAGAGAAAAGAAAGTGGTCTTGAGACAACAAAGTGAGGCACTTGGCTCGCCAGTTAATAAGGAGGAATTGTAACCTCGAAACTTATACAGCGCCCAAATAAGCGAAGTCGCGGAACCAGCTTATGCACAGGCGCTTAGCCAAAACAGAAACGATAGACAGGAGGTCGAGATCCAAAGGGTCAGGCAGGCATGACAGTCAGACGGGTAGGCCTACGGTGGGTGGTGCTTAGAGTTGAAACGGGGAAGGAGGTGAAGGGAAGAGGAGGAATCAGCAGGCCCGTCCCTAGGATATCTGGGGCCCTACGCAGGTTTTATTTTGGGGCCCCACTCCATTTAGTAGTAGTAGTTTCAGCTTAACGACAAAACACTGTGATAACGACGATCATTAGCGTCGCCCTCCTCCTTTAGGGCCGTCCATAAATGACGTCACGCTATGTTGGCCGAATTTTGATCCCCCCTCCACATGTCACTCTTCGTCACAAAAAGTAACGCCTCTGAATAATGACGTCACAAAGCTCTGACCAAATTTCCATTTGATAATAAAACATGTTTCAAATCACATTTATTGTCATTGTAATAAGTATTTAATGTGGCACAGCACTCTGATGTTGTATTAAAGGAGAAAGTCAGGTATTAAAAAACAGTTGTTGGAAAGCTGATATTAGCATAAAATTAACCTGAATATTCATGGTCTAACCTATTATTACTGAAGGGATATGATGCGGCAATGTGTAAGTCAATCAGAGGTTGTCTTTTCTTAAACATCGCGGGCGATGTATGCGGCCATCTATTTTTAGATTACGCTGACATCCGGGCACTCAGCAGGTCAGAGCAAACGTAAACAAAGCCAAAGGCATCGTTCTCGACGTTGATTTTAGTAATTTCATTGCAAGTTATCTTTGGGGCCGTCCATAAAGTACGTCACGCTATTTTTGACCATTTTTACCCCCCCCTCCCCCACAAACTGTCACAAAACTCGGACCCCTCCCCCTAAAGTACGTCACACTTTCAACATAGAAATAATAATACTTCCGAAAGCAAGGCTAATACATAAACAAGGCTTCGCAACAGCATTATTACTAGCGCTCCTAGCAAGAGGAATCGTGAAAAACACATTCAGGAGATATGCATTTCATGCTATTTTGACATAAAACTAATTAAAATGTTTCAGAAAATTTTTGAACATTATTTTTAAAGCTATGAAATTCTACTAAAAAATAAAAATAAATTATAAATAAAATAAAAAATAAATAAATGTGTGACGTCACACATGGCCTGACCCCTCCCCCCTGTAACAAACTGTCACACTTTCTTAAACCCCCTCCCTGGAGCGTGACGTACTTTATGGACGGCCCCTTTATTGAATTAAGTGCTTTCGTTTCGTTATGACAATTGTCCACAAAAACAAACGGGACTGAAACTGATCTGACCTGCAAAAGTCCCGGATGCAAAATCAGAGCCACAAACATGATCTAGGTCAATGATCCAATTTTCGTCCGTTTCGAAGCCCTCCGTAATAATAGTCCCAGGTCTAACCAATTACTAGGCCTATAGTTGTTCAGAATATTTTGTAGTAGAAGAAAACAGAATGGACGGAGTAGAATTACCACAATAACATATTCATTCCACAGAATGAAAATCTATGGAAGAATCATTAGAATTAAAATGCTTAATATAAACAATTTATCAACAAATTTGCAGAATTTATGCTTCTCCATTCTCCCATGGCAAAGCAAAATGCTCCTTCATTCATGGAACAAATAGGGAGAGCATGAATATTAAAATTCTGAGGGTGACATATATTTTAATAATTGGAAAATTATTAATAATGGTCCCCATATACATTAAAATAATTTTTTTTTAAATAATGAAAATTTAGTACTAAAAATTAGTGCAATTATTTTAATATTAAATTGTTGTTAATTGTTAAATTTAATTACATAGACCTGATGTGACGTAACACTTCTCAGACCCATGTCACACATCGTCACAAATTTCCGACCTCCTCCCCTAGGTGCGTGACGTCATTTATGGACGGCCCCCTTATCCAGGCTTGGGACTGGCACTAACGGAGAAAATCGATCAGTGGCGTAATTAATACGTTATAAATGTTGTGCATAAGAAAGCAGAGTGCCCTGGCCTGAGCTAGTTTAAATAGCTTTACTGAGCACTATGGACAAAATTAATAGCCTACAACTTTAGTATTAGGTTTACCTGGGATTATTATTACTGAAGGGATTCGAAACGGACTAAAATTGGGTCATTGCCCTAGATTATGTCTGTGACTCTGATTTTACATCCGGGGCCTTTGCAGGTCAGATCAGTTTTAGTCCCGTTTCTTTTCTGGACGATTGTCGTTACGAAACGAAAGCGACTTAATTCAATAAAAATATTTGCAACGTATGTATCTTGTAAATTACTAAAACAACGTCGAGAATGATTTATTTGGCTTTGTTTGCGTTTGCTCCGTCGAGAGTATTTATCCTGCTGAGTGCCCGGATGACAGTGTAATCTAAAAATAGATGGTCACATACATCGCCCGCGATGTTTAAGAAAAGACGATCTCTGATTGGCTGACATATTGCCGCTGCGTATCCCGTCAGTAATAATAGTCCCAGGGTTTACTAAGGCAGTGCCAGTACTATAACATTGTACATAATTTTATAGGTTTCCCATTCCTACGGTAATAATTATTAATCAAAACTGATTTCATAAACCTGATACACTTCCCCATGTCCCCATGAATAGGCCTAACATTAGTCTGCCTATTCAAAAAAGCTATTTTGAAGCGATTCTCGCACACTCGACATTTCGCAATTTTTTGAAAAGACGACGATAGTTTGTACACGGATTTTTCAAAAACTCGACCTCATTCAAACATGGTAATTTTTGGATGAGATTGGCATTGCGAGGGTGACGCCTAGGCATCACATTGCGGCTCAGATTTCATCATTTGATATGACCAGAATGAAGATATAGGCCTATGACTTATCCATACAGATAATTTTCTGTAATTTTGATTCTCGGATTTTGCAGTAGGCCTAATAGGCAAAGATAGACGCAAACTACCACCTAATTCGTGAATAACTTTAGTCTGCCTATTCAAAAAAGCTATTTTGAACTAATTCTCACACACTCGAAATTTCGTAGGCTAATTGAAAAAAAACCACTATGGTTTGTCCACGGATTTTTCAAAAATTCGAC
>JACEVL010001280.1:392500-417214 GCA_020284085.1 Aporrectodea caliginosa | reverse complement strand
GGGAGGAGGTTTGCCTTATAGTGTCCATTGCTTCTGATCTTGCATGCATACGTGCAGCGTGTGGTTTTCGGTCAACTGGCATTCTCTCTATAATTATGTCGAAACCATCGGAGTCTTCGTTGAACGACTTTGTCTAGCAGAGTTGTTTCGATCCATAATGCTGTCTAATGCCAGCGTTTCTTATTTTCTGAAGTCTTGAAATCCCTGCGATCTTCCGCAGTAAACTAATTTCTGCTTTAATAATTCTTTTCTTGTCTTGCTTTCGCACTGGCCAACATTCCGACCCGTAGCCTAGAGGCAAATCGGTTGTATCTTCGTCTCGCATAATGAGCTTAATAATTATTATCTTTGTCCAGAGCCGGATTAACCTATAAGAGAAATAAGCCATGGCTTAGGGCCCCACAACGTTTTGAGGGCCCCCAACTGTCAGGAAATAATAAATCAGATGGTACAAAGGTCCTATTTTACAATTTATTTTCTTCGGGAAAAGAAGATGGAAAAGCAAAAAAAGTCATCAGAAATTTTTAAAAGTAATAAACATGGTTTTTCTCCAAATCTGGAAAAAAATTGTTGCATGGCTTTCCGGTTAGGGCCCCCGGATGTCTTTACCCGGCCCTTGGCTTAGGGCCCCCGAAAGTCTTAATCCGGCCCTGTCTTTGTCTGTTTAATTGGTCTTGGTAGGCCCTAAATAGTAATCGGATTGCAAGGGGTGTTCAGGCACGAATTAGGAAGCTTTTCGCCTCGCAAGATATAATTAAAATTATGAAATTATTTAATTTCCCAAAGAACTGATTTAAATTGTTATTACTTTTAACCAAAAAGATGGTATCCAAATGCACCATTATACACACCCAAATAACAAGTTTCTTAATTAGGCCTACAGCCTCTTCCCGGACCCCTCCCCTCAGAGAGGTTGGAATCTGCGTAATTTTTGGGAAGCTCTGGTTACGCCACTGTATATGTTAGCCTACATATATATATCCACATTTCAAAGCAACTGTTTTGTGAATTCTCGTTTGCCATAATAGGAATGCTTGCAGATATAAAAAAGACAGAGATTGTATTAAAACATGACTCTACAAACATTCCAGCATCCTGTTTTTCGTATCCAATAAAGTTGTTTTGGTAAGGGTAATGATTCTGCTTAGTTTAGCGAACGTTTGTCTTTTATTTTTTTTAATTTTTTTAGCTGCACAACTAATGGTGTGCCCACGCATGCTACTTTAGGCAGTTCTTTAAGACGCAGCTCTTGCAAAGCGCATCGGAATTGTCATAATGCTCGTTTGTTGTTGTTAAAGGCCCTTTATAGATATCGTCACGTCACGGAATACCAACTGAAAAACAGGTGAACGTCCGTCATAACATGCAGCCGCCCAGCGTCTTAAATGCCTTTTCCAATTTCTTCTTTGTTTTTATATAGACCAAAGTATGTCTGCAATGCTCTGTATTAGGCTGTTTGTGCATATACAATAAATATATATATATATATATATATATATGTATAATTTTATATATCTATTGTGTGCGTATGTATTGTGTGCGTATGTATGTAGGCTATTTAGGCTACTATTATGTATGTATGTATGTATGTATGTATGTATGTATGTATGTATGTATGTATGTATGTATGTATGTATGTATGTATGTACGTGTGGACGTGTATAATTATGTGCATGTGTGTATGTATGCATGCATTTGTATGTATGAATGTATGCATGGTCTGTAAGTGTGTGTGTGTGTGTGTGTGTGTGTGTGTGTGTGTGTGTGAGTGTGTGTGTGTGTGTGTGTGTGTGTGTGTGTGAGTGTGTGTGTGTGTGTGTGTTTGTGTGTGTGTGTGTGTGTGTGTGTGTGTGTGTGTGTGTGTGTGTGTGTGTGTGTGTGTGTGTGTGTGTGTGTGTGTGTGTGTGTGTGTGTGTGTGTGTGTGTGTGTGTGTGTGTGTGTGTGTGTGTGCGTCTGTATCTATGCCATTTTCTATGGATGTATGTTTGTACGTATGTATGTGTTTATGAATGTGTGACGTATAGGCCTATATTGCTTGAATGACTGTACATGATTGTGTAATATGCATGTGGCATACGCTTTGTGTGGTGGATATGAGATCCATTGTTAGAGTTGATGGGAATTCTGGTGCTAATCGAAGATGCTGGTCGGTGACTGTTCGCTGGAATACGACAAAGAACATGTCTGTGACAATGTCATTCACAAACAGCAGCGATAACTATATGCCTTATGGACCTCCTGCCTCTGCTCCTGTGCCTCCTCCTCTTCTTCCTCTTCCTCCCTCTCCTCCTCGTTTCTTCCCCTTCAGTTACTCTCTTCCATCTTATTTCTCCCCCTCCTCATTTTGCAACACATGTGTACTCTCATTATTCTTGCATCTTCTTCCTCATCCTCCATCATGCTCTTGCCCATCCTCTTTCTCCTCATTCTCTTCTAATCGTCTTTCTCATCAGCTTTACTTTCCCACCTCCATTCTCTTTCTCATCCTCCTCACTCCATTCGTTCATTTTGTTCCTCATACTCCTTAGTCTCCGGCTTCTGCTCGTTTCATTAGCTTCCATCCACTTTGCAATCCTCTGCAGTTACTAATGTCCATCCTCCTTTTCCTTCTCCTTCTCTTCTTCCTCCTCCTCGTTTTCCTCCTCCTCCTCCTCCTCTTCCTCCTCCTTCTCCTCCTCCTCATCATGGGCGTTTATGCGCGCACGCTTCGTCATTCCTGCATCCTGGATTCTGCGTCAGTCATCGGTTTAGTCACTCGGACAACAGCATCTGACTGTTGTAGCAGCAGCAGCAGAAACGGCAACGCCCTTCTTAGAAGCGCCGAAGATGCATACCTGAGCAGGTAACACCGACTCTATTGACACATCCTTCTACACATACAAACATGCTTTGTAGGCTGGTATAATGCTATTAGCGCCGTGTATTGCAGGCTGTCTGTTCTGTTAGTATAGTTAAGATTTATGTCTTCTGTCATTATTTTGTGTTCTTGTGAATTGTTTCAATTGCATAACTGTACACTGTAACCGGTTGCGGTTTGTCAACCGGATTGTTTCAATAACGATTATTATTAGGATTATTAATGCTTACACGTTCCAAAATTTGTGTCTTATCTAGAACATCTGCAAATTTGAATTTAAGGTCCGAATCGTGCAACGCACCAACTAAACTTTCTCTCTTGGTGAATTCGCACCAAGGCTCCCATGCCTATGTATGTTGTAGGCCTATGCGTTTATATTTGCGAGCGACACCTAGTACCCTTGTTCGATAGTTGAAAGGCGAAATCTAACATTTGAACCGGAAGAGTCAAAGCAATCAAGAAGACATCTCTTCATGTGAGCAGAATGGGCGCGTTCTTTGTACTATCTGCCGTCAGTATAACGAGAGTGAAGATGAAACGCGGACTCTGAAATAAAAAGTCTTCCTTCTTTTGTTGACGGCGTATCGTTCGGTCAGACGTTTTCTTAACCTGTCTTTCGTATGGCATTCTCTGTCTCTGTCTGTCTCTGTCTGTCTCTGTCTCTCTGTCTGTCTCTGTCTCTCTCTCTCTCTGTCTCTCTCTCTCTCTGTCTGTCTCTCTGTCTCTCTGGCTGTCTGTCTGTCTCTCTCTCTTATTCTGTCTGACTGTCTCTCTCTCTTATTCTGTCTGTCTGTCTCTCTGTCTCTCTTTCTCTCTCTCTCGTTCTGTCTGTCTCTCTATGTCTCCCCCTCTCTCTGTCCCTCTCTGTCTCTCTCGCTATCAATTTCCATATCTGTATTTCCGTCTTGATCTAACATTTCATTCCACTCCTGCGACATGTCACATGTGACTGCATGTCTGTGCATGACATACTATACATAAGAAACATGCACGTATGCATAAATACATGCGTTTATACTTTATACATATATGCATACAAAAGTACATACATACATACTTGCATAAATGCTTACATACGTACATATTGTAGAGGCATACACACACGCATACGTACAGGCATTGCTCGCTTTGCATAGACGCCGGTGGAAAGTCCTTTCCTATATTGCAATGAGAAGCAATCAACTGTCTAATTATAGCGCATAAGACTGTCCGCAGAACAACATGACAAGATCAATTACGAAACGTATTCATCACATACTAAGCAATCGTTTCTGTCTCTGTCTCTCTGTCTGTCTCTGTCTCTGTCTCTGTCTCTCTCTGACTGTCTGTCTGTCTGTCTCTGTCTGTCTGTCTGTCTGTGTCTGTGTCTGTGTCTTCGTCTGCGTCTGTATCTGTCTGTCTGTCTGTCTGTGTCTGTGTCTGTGTCTGTCTCTCTGTCTCTGTCTCTGTCTGTGTCTGTGTCTGTGTCTGTGTCTGTGTCTGTGTCTGTGTCTGTGTCTGTGTCTGTGTCTCTCTCTCTCTCTCTCTCTCTCTCTCTCTCTCTCTCTCTCTCTCTCTCTCTCTCTCTCTCTCTCTCTCCTCCCTCGCCCCTTACGTCTCTCTTCGTCTCTTAGTTTTCCGTTATTAAGAAAGAAGTGCATGACATACGACAATCCGACACACTCAACCGAACACACCAACCACCGATCAAATACCGCAGCAGATTGCAGATAGACGAAACTCCAATCCAGAACAATACACACAGAAAGATATACATACATACATGTATGCAGTGTCCGATTTGTCGGGGGGTCAGGGGGGTTGGACCCCTGCTTCTCATTTTGACCCCCCTGCTTCTGGCCTTTGGCCGACCCCCGGGGGGGTCGGCTGGACCCCCTCAAATTCATTACCCACAGTCCTACTCCAAATGACTCCATAATGAAAACTATAGTCGCCGTTATGACCAATCGGCCTGATGTAGATTTATATTGGGATATACTTTTTAAGGAATAGGGTTATCCTTTCAGATCATACAACAACCTGGCTCCTCTCGGCCACCGTACCTTCATCTGCGTTATCACTTGGTTACTATGACAGGCAGGGCCTATGAAAGGGTGCAGCCGGTTCATTGCTCCTGGGCCCAGAGGGCCGGGAGTGTAGTTTCCGGCTGAGCCGGAGGAGTTACCGATCAAGGTCCAGCAAGTGTATGATTGATAGTGCCTTGCTGCAGTGCCCTTAAGTGCAACATCGTGTAGGTCAATGCTAAAGCTTTCTCCAAAGTTTCCTATATGCCCCAGCCCCCATTCATTACACGCACCCCAATTGAAATGAGTCATAGGATCCCGTTCCCCACATCGCCAACCTCATCATCAGGAAGGTTAGCTCTTCTGCTGTTCATCTATCTGACATTATAGAACTTATTTTGCATGCAGTTTTTCCATTTTATGCATAATTATATTTATTTAAGCCTTCAGATATAGGCTAAAAAGTAAAAGTTGTAGATAAACCGTCCAAAATGTATGGTGACAGATCAGGAGCCCTGAAAGGTTTGCTTTCTTGTGGAAATATTTATCTAACCGTGTCTACCTGTTAGTTGGAAGAAAAACTTTAACTTTAGCAAAGCAATATCTTGCTTTCTTTAATGGTGAGGATTTCATAACAGAAATTCAACATTTACCCTCCGTACATAAGACAATTTTTGGATGTGCTCAATTAACACCGTTGACTCGTTGAACTTATTAACACAGTACAATCTTTCTGAGCTAGTTCCAAATGTTTGTGTGAGCTTAGGTTATACTGTTAATTCCGGAAACAGTAACCTCTGCAGAGAGACCATTCAGCAAATTCAAGCTGCTATATTTAAGAATTTGTAAGGTCTACAACGTCTCAAGAAGATTATCTAGTGGATTTGGCCAGGTTGAGTATTGCCAGAAAATTGATTTTGAAACTGTCAAGAGAAATTTTGCAGAAAAAGGTCAGGAAAGCTCCATTGTTAATCAAATAAGCTTATTAAGTGTTTTAAGGTATGAACATAATTTTTATTTGTGGCTGTTTGACAGTGGCCAAGGTGTGGTGGCTTCCCAGGTTTTTATTTTAATTTAATCTTCACAATTTCATTTGAAATTTCTGATTGAAGCAAAACACACAGTGACAGCAGGCAATAATATATTATTGTTTTGTTAACAAAAGTTGCATTGTACTGTATAGCAATTTACAAATGGCGCTCTGTATGCTTTGTATTGCATTGTGTGTGTATATATGTTATATATATATATATATATATATATATATATGTATATTATACTGATGATGGGTGTTGGAAAAAAACATAAGGGATCCTGGGAACAGAGATGGGTAGGCTAACTAATCGATTAAATGCTAATCGATTGGCTAATTAATTAGCTAAACAGCTAATTCTACTCCTGATCGATTAGCTACAAGATTTTGCTAAATCTAATTTTAATCGATGAGCAATTTAACTAATCGTGCCCATCTCTGGCTGGGAAGGCCCATAAGAGGGGGGGGTAAGAAAAATATTACTGCGGCTCAGTAAATTTTTAATAGTTCTATAGATTTCCGACCCCCTGCTTCTTTTTTGACAAATCGGACCCTGCATGTATGTATGTATGTATGTATGTATGTATGTATGTATGTATGTATGAGCACTTGTTATAGCGCCCCTTCAAGATGTCTACTCAGAGGCGCTCCCGACTACAGCGCGGACACTGAATCGGAGTTTCACGCCGAAGCGCATGAGCAATTGCGAGTGAAGGACTTGCCCAGGGTCCCTACGCGCCGGCTTGAGGTGGATTCGAACTTGCAACCCTCCAGCTGCAAGGCACCGAACATACCCCGGCCTATACCACCGCGCCCCACATACACACATACATACATACATACATACATACATACATACATACATACATACATACATACATACATACATACATACATACATACACACAGTACGTACAGTATCATGCACAGACCTGGAACCCTGTATTGTATTGTTAATGAAAATAAATTATTATGCTCTACCCGTCTACCGCCCTCTTTGCGTGCTGCACGCGGCTATATGGTTTTCTCTAGACTCTTAAAGACGCACTTTTTCAGCTGTTTGATGGCCACGTGTTGAGCGCTTCTGAGAGACTCTGAAGTGGAGCTTTGTAAATGTCTTGTTACATTACATTTGGGCCCTTTTATGCCTGAGTGAGAAATACATATTTCTTTATTCTTCTGCAGGTCACCTGACGTCATGAATACTTTCAATAATACGTCACTGCAACGCAAAGACACACATGACGTCACCACCTTTTTTGGCGCATCGAATGACGTCATGTCGGACGCTTGGCTCCGCGCCATCTTCATCTTCCTCTACAGCGCCATCTTTCTACTCGGTATTTCCGGGAATTCCGTCGTCGTCTACGTTGTCCTGCGCAACCCTACGATGCAGACGATCACAAACGTTTTCATAATGAACCTCGCCGTTTCCGACATCATGATGTGTCTCCTGGCTGTTCCATTCACCCCGTTATCGGGTCTCTTGAAGTCCTGGGTGTTCGGGGAGGTGCTGTGCCATGTCGTACCCATGTCCCTCAGCGTCAGTGTCTTTGTATCGACGCTGACCTCGATGGCCATCGCTGTGGACCGCTACTCCGTCATCGTCCACCCCTTCCATCCCCGGATCCAGACCGTCTGCTGTCTCCTGCTGATCGTCGCCATCTGGGCCGTGTCGGTGATCATCTCGCTGCCGCTGGCCATCTACCAGAAGGTGTCGTGGGACCCCGTGGGAGAGGTCTTCCTCTGCCACGAGCTGTGGCCGACGATCACCGGCCGCCGATTCTTCACCTGCATCACCCTTGTGCTCCAGTACATCGTCCCTTGCAGCGTCATTACCTTCTGCTACTGCAGGGTCTCCTTGGCGCTCGGCTTCCGCTCCCTTCAGCAACCGAGTCTTGGTCTGGCGCGAACGAACCGTGACCGTCTCCGGCGGGAGGTCCAGCGTAAGCGGCGAACGAACAGCATGCTCATTGCGATGGTGTCGATATTCGTCTGCTGTTGGCTCCCTCTGAACGTCGTTCACCTGGCGACCGAGTACCTCGAGGACGACGACCTCGGCCGCTGGGAGTACTTCCTCCTGCTCTTCTTCGTCGCTCACGTCATCGCGATGAGCTCGACGGTTTATAATCCGTTTCTGTACGCCTGGATGAACGACAACTTCAGGAAGGAGTTCCGGAGGATTGTACCGTGTCTCCTCGACCGAGCGCCGACGGGGCAGCTGCAGGGAGACAATAGCGATCGGAGAACCACGGCAACGGGTGGCGAGTCGACTCAGCTCACAACGCTGGAGCTGGCGAAGGTTGCGACTAAGACCCCGCAGGCGATCGCTAAGCGTTGCAAGCAGAGTGAGAGGCGGCGGCGGTTGGCTATGGTTGTGTATCGGGCGAACAGTCAGAAGGTCATCCTGATTCCTACGAGAAAGAGCGCCAATAACCTCGCGGGTTCACAGCCGTGAAGTTAGTTTTGTTTCTCACTGCCACTGGAGGTTTGTAGATGATGCGAACGGGGAATTCACATCACAGCCGAAACCCTAAACGTACCCCGTTTAGAGAGCAACCTATAGGCCTAGTAGTCATTGTTGTTCTGTCCTACCCTGACTCATCTGATCCTCCGCCTTCTAAGTTCCAACCATTCTCGACCTAAATGAACTCTGCCTTAGCAGCTCCTCTACCACATCTCTATCTGTCTGCCTCTATCTCTATCATTCTCTGCTTGTCTGTGTCGCTGTCACTGTCTCTCTGTCTCTGTATGCCTGTGTGTCTGTCTGTCTCTGTCTTTGTCTCTGTCTCTGTCTCTCTGTATGTCTGTCTGTCTCTCACTGTCTTTGTCTTTGTCGCTGTCTGTCTGTCTGCCTCTCTGTCTCTGTCTTTAAGTATCCTTTCCATTAGGCCTACTTGCTGTACGATGATCCACTACACCTCGCTCTTTCTTGTAGGCTTGCACCTCACCGTTTGTGATCTACTGCAGCGCTCGCGAGTAAGCTGGTGCCCGCGCGTGGCTTTCCAGTGGCGCTCTATAAGTTTGGAGATTACGATTACGATTACTATCGCCACCTGATTATCAAGATCCATGTGTAGCATCTCATCTCAAGTGTCAGCAATCTGCCAATAGGTCATTTCTCTATACAGCCTCCATGACCTTCACTTGCGTATCGTGGGACATTGAATGTTCTGGTGATTTTACTTTGTTGTGCACGCTACGGTCTACATATTTTAACCAATTTCATAAAGTAGTCAATACTTTGTTTTATTTGCTAGACATCACGTATTGCGAGGGTAGTGTACAATCACAAATTTCTTAGATTTACATTACATTACAATCTAAGAAAATGAATCAAACGTGTATAAACACAAACTTATATAGAACCTTCACCCAGTATAGTTTAATCAGTTAATCGTAATCGTGATTTTTCGGCAAACATCAGGTTGCAAGCGGATACAAATCCTTTAAGTGTATTTGCCTATGTAAGCGGGTATGTGCTGAATCTCAACTTAACAATAATCCACTATATAATAAGAATTATTATAACAATAGAGTTCATCGCTATAAACGTAAGCTCGGAAACTTCTGAAGCGCTACTAAAAGCTTTAGCGGAAGGCGCACCAACTCCTTCATAAGCGCTGCGTCAAGTCGGAAGGGTTGTCTAAAGATATAAATGAAGAACAGAATCCTGTTGCGGGAAGACTCGTGGAGATGGGGACAGAGTAGCTGTCAGGGTGGGTTGTGTTTATGGTAAATACAATGGATGGGGCGAAGTGGATGGGTTAGAGTAAGATCTCTTGATAAAGTGAAACTTAGGTCTGAATGGAAAGTCACAGGAAGCGGTGCACAGGAGCTTGAGACAGATGGCGCGGTGCAGTATAATATGTAATACATAAAGCACGCATATATACATCAATTTCTTAATTAAAATTGACAAAAAGACGAGATTGAAAAATTTCAAAATTTCATCAGCCGATTATCTTCGCTTGTTGCTACAGTCCAAACTCCAGACAGATCTTTGTTCCTCGGACAAATAAAATAGATGCAATGTAATGGTGTAAAACCCCCGAAATAATTAGCTCGGCGCTACAAAAAAAGCTGCGTCAGATGACCAGCTCATATCAATTCAGGTGAGAAAGTCTTTTCTTTTGGTCGTTTTCGATGCCCATTTTCCAGTATGCAGATACGAAATTTCGACGGTTTAGTTCATTTAAAAATGCATAACGATACGTCCTGCTATACTTTCGTTAAAATACTGTACTGTCTTTAAGCAGATAGATACGAAGTTCAAATGATTCGTTGATGGCGATAGAAGAACGTTCGGTTTAAACCTTGGAATACTCTCAGATAAGAGATATCAAGTTTAAGCGCGGCGTCGGTGAGTATGCAGACGTATTGCAAAATTAATTATCGTGCTTTACAGGTAGATTGCTAATAAGCGTGTTCGTGTCGAAGTGTGCGATTTCGTGTTCAGAGACCTCGTTCGTTCGTCATGCGCTCAGACTCAGGCAGTGGATTCTGGAACGTCGTCGATTGGAATCTTCTCCATGCTTCCGCTTGCCTGCACAATGTACTTGTTCTTGGAGGGTTGTTTACTTTTCTCTGCGTCAATCGGATTGCTGAATTCCACGTCCTGCAAAAGAAAGGATTTGTTTGAAAAAGGATAAACATTTCTAAACTCTGTTGTGGTCGTGGTTGCGGTGGTGGTGGATGTGGTACAAGTAGTAGTAGTAGTAGTAGCAGCAGCAGCAGCAGTAGTCGTAGTAGTAGCAGCAGCAGTAGCAGTAATAGTAGCAGCAGCAGTAGCAGTAGTAAACAGTAAAAAAAATCTTAGAACTTCTTTAGCGCTATGGTCGTGATGCTCAAAGCATCACTTGATCGTTGATCTTCTACGACTGAATACACGAGTTGGAATCAAAGTGTGTCGTCAAAAGTCGATAGCAGGCTAATTAAATAATCGTAATCGTAAAGTCCAAACTTCTAAAGCTCCACTTGAGAGCCAAGCGCAGGGCATCAGCTTAATCCGCGAACTTCCATAGCGACACTGTATAAAACTCGATGTAAATTCGGTGAGCTTGCCAAATTGCAGAGTGAATGTGGGTGAAGCCAAGAGCGAGATCCGAGATGTTGTCACGGCATGCAGTGTTTAATCTAGACGTCTCTGGGGGTAAAGTTCCCCAGGATTGAGTTTTCCCCCAGAAAAACGAAAGAGATGAAATTTTGTACAGAAAAGTGTTAAATGTAGGGATAATTCCCCCCAGGATTTATTGTAGTTCCCTAAATTTTTTTGGAAAACTCTCGTTACTACCCCCTCGAAATTTCTTGGGAAAAGTCTTGTTACTAGGTTCCCCCCCGACAACCCTCGATTCCCCCACAGCAAGGGGACTAGATTAAACACTGCACGGCATGCATTCGGCAAGAAAGGTCGTTAGATCGCTGTAGCCTATTCATAATTTAGGTTTGTTGTTTAGTCTTTATACAACTTCAGTACCGTATCACATTAAATCAGAACTTCAATTGCTGACTGCGACAGACACAGAGGCTTGCTCTAAATAACTATAGGCCTATCTCTCATCGATCTTGACCTGGACCTGACCCATCGTTTTCGTTTTGACTGAACGCCTGCCCTGTGAATCAGCTGGTTGCTATGACCTCGCTTATTTGGGGCGCTACAGAAATCTAATCTCGAGATTACGATTACATTTAGGCCTACTATGACTAAAACCTACAAATTAATAGGCTTATGCAGGTTCTGCACCGGCGAAACTACACTTTAAATCATGGAGCTTAGAAAGTTTGGAATCACAATCGATCAATTGCACAATTATTGTATAAAAAGCCGGCATCAAATCTGCAGCATTGTATTCAAAAGTGCTCATAATAAGTTCACATCACTGTCAGAGATAGTCTCAAACTTTGAAGCATAAGCTTAGGCTTACCTTCATGCCGCCAGGCGTAAAACGGTTTCGGAAGTAACGAACTGTCACCTGTAAAAATGAGACATAATAAGCAACCATGTTGGCAGGCCTGCTACAATTGAATGCATAATTTTACCATAGTTTTCATAAGAGAAATGTAATACATATCAGTTTACCCGTAGGCGTTTTATTTTAAAAGCAATACATTTTTACGTTGTGATTTTGAACTTTTGTGTATAGGCCCAATGTTGTGTAAGAGTTACTTATATAAGCCACTAATCCTGAGAAATTTTCTTTCAGACCAAACGTACGATCACTCTAGGAGGGCTATAATTTTTTAAAAGCCTGTACAATTAATAGATGTATAACTGTGCGTTTGTTTAGGCCTAATTCAGTAAGTGGCAAATAGCTATATACCCTATATGAACACCATATGGACAAATTATGCCTATTTTCAAACTAAATACCATCTGGCACGCCTCGGAATTCGCTTGTTCACCACGTGACCATTACTAACACATGAATGTCGCTGACATCTCTGCGAATTCTATAAAGTCACCATTATGCTAACGTTTTCAACTTAGAATAACCTAAATCAATCAATCAATCAATCAATCTAAATGCAACTTAAGATTGTACAGGCGAGACAAGCTGGCAAAAGTAGTTTATGTTATCATCTAGAAAAATTTAGAAATGTTATGCAGCATGATGCCTTTACTCAAATGGAATAGATAAGGTCATTAGCCTTATCCACGTGACATTGTAATGTTCTAGAGAAGGTGATGGATACTCTGATATGCACACTCTAGTGATTATATGGTCTAGGGCCTTAGAGAGATGGTTTCCGGTTGTTTCTTGTTTTCTTAATTTGTCTTTGAATAAATGACAGAATAATATGACAATACTAATAATATGAATAATATGACAGAGTTCCACTTACGATAATTACCACAGCTGCAGCAACGAACATGACCAGCGCACACACGAGCAGGACGATGGCGGTGACGGACATCGGACGGTAGTCGTCACAGGCTGATCCAACACAGGGACTGCACTCGCACAATTCGCACCCCTTACTGTCAGTTTTGCGTCCGTAGTAACAACTGATGGAGCATGTTGTTGGGGGACAACGATTGCATTCGCATGTCGGACAACCGTTAGAAATGTTCTTCTTGAAACCGTTTTCACAGTACATAAGACACTGGGATCGAGGACATGTTTCACATTCACATTTGTCGCAACCATTCGCATCCTTCTTGAATCCATTCTCGCAGTACATAAGGCACTGGGTTTGAGGACAAGTTTCACATTCACATGTTTGACAACCATTAGCATCTTTTTTGAATCCATTCGGGCAGTACATCATGCAAGTTGCAGGTGAACACGGATTACATTGACATGTTGGGCAACCATTGGAGTCGTTTTTGAATCCGTTTGGACAGAACATGGCACATGTCACTTGTGAGCATGGTTCACATTCGCATTTGTCACACCCATTGACATCTTTCTTGAATCCATTCGGACAATACATCTGGCACTGTATTGGTGAGCATGTTTCACATTCACATGTTTGACAACCGTTAGCATCTTTCTTGAATCCATTCGGGCAGTACATCCTACAAGTTGCTGGTGAACACGGATTACACTGACATGTTGGGCAGCCATTCGAGTCGTTCTTGAATCCGTTTGGACAGTACATGGCACATGTCACCTGAGAGCATGGTTCACATTCACATGTTTGACAACCGTTAGCATCTTTCTTGAATCCATTCGGGCAGTACATAAGGCACTGTATTGGTGAGCATGTTTCACATTCACATGTTTGACAACCGTTAGCATCTTTCTTGAATCCATTCGGGCAGTACATCCTACAAGTTGCTGGTGAACACGGATTACACTGGCATGTTGGGCAACCATTCGAGTCGTTCTTGAATCCGTTTGGACAGTACATGGCACATGTCACCTGAGAGCATGGTTCACATTCACATGTTTGACAACCGTTAGCATCTTTCTTGAATCCATTCGGGCAGTACATCAGGCACTGTATTGGTGAGCATGTTTCACATTCACATGTTTGACAACCGTTAGCATCTTTCTTGAATCCATTCGGGCAGTACATCCTACAAGTTGCTGGTGAACAAGGATTACACTGGCATGTTGGGCAACCATTCGAGTCGTTCTTGAATCCGTTTGGACAGTACATGGCACATGTCACCTGAGAGCATGGTTCACATTCACATGTTTGACAACCGTTAGCATCTTTCTTGAATCCATTCGGGCAGTACATCCTGTCAAGTTGCTGGTGAACAAGGATTACACTGACATGTTGGGCAACCATTCGAGTCGTTCTTGAATCCGTTTGGACAGTACATGGCACATGTCACCTGAGAGCATGGTTCACATTCACATGTTTGACAACCGTTAGCATCTTTCTTGAATCCATTCGGGCAGTACATCAGGCACTGTATTGGTGAGCATGTTTCACATTCACATGTTTGACAACCGTTAGCATCTTTCTTGAATCCATTCGGGCAGTACATCCTACAAGTTGCTGGTGAACACTGGATTACACTGAGTCATGTTGGGCAACCATTCGAGTCGTTCTTGAATCCGTTTGGACAGTTACATGGCACATGTCACCTTGGAGCATGGTTCACATTCACATGTTTGACAACCGTTAGCATCTTTCTTGAATCCATTCGGGCAGTACATCCTAGGCTGGTGAACTGTGTTTGGTGAGCATGTTTCACATGTCACCTGAGAGCATCACATGTTTGACAACCGTTAGCATCTTTCTTGAATCCATTCGGGCAGTACATCAGTGTATTGGTGAGCATGTTTCACATTCTACAAGTTGCATGGTGAACACGGATTACACTGGCATGTTGGGCAACCATTCGAGTCGTTCTTGAATCCGTTTGGACAGTACATGGCACATGTCACCTGAGAGCATGGTTCACATTCACATGTTTGACAACCGTTAGCATCTTTCTTGAATCCATTCGGGCAGTACATCAGGCACTGTATTGGTGAGCATGTTTCACATTCACATGTTTGACAACCGTTAGCATCTTTCTTGAATCCATTCGGGCAGTACATCCTACAAGTTGCTGGTGAACACGGATTACACTGACATGTTGGGCAACCATTCGAGTCGTTCTTGAATCCGTTTGGACAGTACATGGCACATGTCACCTGAGAGCATGGTTCACATTCACATGTTTGACAACCGTTAGCATCTTTCTTGAATCCATTCGGGCAGTACATCAGGCACTGTATTGGTGAGCATGTTTCACATTCACATGTTTGACAACCGTTAGCATCTTTCTTGAATCCATTCGGGCAGTACATCCTACAAGTTGCTGGTGAACACGGATTACACTGGCATGTTGGGCAACCATTCGAGTCGTTCTTGAATCCGTTTGGACAGTACATGGCACATGTCACCTGAGAGCATGGTTCACATTCACATGTTTGACAACCGTTAGCATCTTTCTTGAATCCATTCGGGCAGTACATCAGGCACTGTATTGGTGAGCATACATAGCACATTTCACATTCACATGTTTGACAACCGTTAGCATCTTTCTTGAATCCATTCGGGCAGTACATCATACAAGTTGCTGGTGAACATGGATTACACTGGCATGTTGGGCAACCATTCGAGTCGTTCTTGAATCCGTTTGGACAGTACATGGCACATGTCACCTGGGAGCATGGTTCACATTCACATGTTTGACAACCGTTAGCATCTTTCTTGAATCCATTCGGGCAGTACATCAGGCACTGTATTGGTGAGCATGTTTCACATTCACATGTTTGACAACCGTTAGCATCTTTCTTGAATCCATTCGGGCAGTACATCCTACAAGTTGCTGGTGAACACGGATTACACTGGCATGTTGGGCAACCATTCGAGTCGTTCTTGAATCCGTTTGGACAGTACATGGCACATGTCACCTGAGAGCATGGTTCACATTCACATGTTTGACAACCGTTAGCATCTTTCTTGAATCCATTCGGGCAGTACATCAGGCACTGTATTGGTGAGCATGTTTCGCATTCACATGTTTGACAACCGTTAGCATCTTTCTTGAATCCATTCGGGCAGTACATCATACAAGTTGCTGGTGAACACGGATTACACTGGCATGTTGGGCAACCATTCGAGTCGTTCTTGAATCCGTTTGGACAGTACATAGCACATGTCACCTGGGAGCATGGTTCACATTCACATGTTTGACAACCGTTAGCATCTTTCTTGAATCCATTCGGGCAGTACATCAGGCACTGTATTGGTGAGCATGTTTCACATTCACATGTTTGACAACCGTTAGCATCTTTCTTGAATCCATTCGGGCAGTACATCATACAAGTTGCTGGTGAACATGGATTACACTGACATGTTGGGCAACCATTGGAGTCGTTTTTGAATCCGTTTGGACAGTACATGGCACATGTCACTTGTGAGCATGGTTCACATTCGCATTTGTCACACCCATTGACATCTTTCTTGAATCCATTCGGACAATACATCTGGCATTGTATTGGTGAGCATGTTTCACATTCACATGTTTGACAACCGTTAGCATCTTTCTTGAATCCATTCGGGCAGTACATCATACAAGTTGCTGGTGAACACGGATTACACTGACATGTTGGGCAGCCATTCGAGTCGTTCTTGAATCCGTTTGGACAGAACATGGCACATGTCACCTGAGAGCATGGTTCACATTCACATGTTTGACAACCGTTAGCATCTTTCTTGAATCCATTCGGGCAGTACATCCTACAAGTTGCTAGTGAGCACGGATTACACTGACATGTTGGGCAACCATTGGAGTCGTTTTTGAATCCGTTTGCACAGTACATCGAGCATGTCACCTGAGAGCATGGTTCACATTCACATGTTTGACAACCGTTCGCATCTTTCTTGAATCCATTGGGGCAGTACATTCTACAAGTTGCTGGTGAACACGGATTGCACTCGCATGTTGGACAACCACTAGAGTCGTTTTTGAACCCATTCTCGCAGTAAATTAGGAGGCACTGGACAGGACTGCACGATGTTGTTCCTGAAATCGCGATATAAATGATTGTTTATTAGCTTGTATTTTAACTTGTTATTGTTCATTTAGTGGCAATGGTGCCATCTCATGAGAGTCTTAAAACAATGACGCTGTATGAATTTCGAATCTAGAATTTTATGTGACTGTCCTGTTATGCTTCTTCTTGCAAAGCGATTCAAGATGGCTTATTATATCGTGTTGATTTGCTGATGGTGTGGCAAGTTTTATAGGACGCTACATCATTCTGTCACCCCTCTTGTAGTAGTGCCAGCCTGATTTACAAGTCGCAAACACAGGGAGCGAGCGGTATACTTCGTCTCAAGCAGAGTAAACAATGCACATTTATTGACACTTTATTGACTCTGTTTCTTTAGCGCCAGTTCTATGATACACTAATCATCAATCGATGGCAGTCACAAACAGTTTCGAAATCCCGGTCATTTCCGGAGGTCAGGAACGATCGGTAGGCGAGTTCGATATGCAAGATCCGCAGGGTAACCCGATCTAATTTGGGACTGAGATGGAATGAGAGTCCATATGTGACGGGAGATGAGGAGGGTTCATAATGCCAGGTGCGGACAACGAAGAGAAGGGGAGGGAGAGGTTCAAAACATAGGTCATTTGTAGGTCATTTTATAGGTCACATCATGTGATAATAGGTCATTTTGCGGACGTCTTTTATGGACAACACCTAGGCCTATAATAGGTGTCTGGAAACAATCAGCCTGATTTTAACGTGTAGACCTACGCAGAGCAAGAAATGAAGGCTTGATGCGTGAAATTATATTACGCATTCCAATGATTCCATGTGGCATGTTCTTCTGTGACCGTGATTATTGGAATTAAGCCATGCACGAAGTCCAATGATTCTTCTATGCACTACTGAGTCAGCTACTCCTACTCTGGGGCTTGGTAGTCCGAGTGGATAGAGCGATGGGCTTGTAACGCGGAGTGTACGGGTTCAAGCCTCCACTCGGGCGGTCACTGTTTAGGGACCTTGAGCAAGTCCTTCACTCACAATTGCTCAGCGCCCTTGACGTTCGGTCGTGTGGTCATGTGTGCACTTCTGAACTTTGGAAGGAGAGCAATATCAACAGTTGTATGGCACTGTATACTATCGGCGTTTCTTGTCACATTTTAACGGTTTTTGGTTTTCGGTCAAAAATTACGTTTTAGCTTCTCTTTCATGGCTCATTGTTTTATTTACATCTACGCGTTAAACTATTCTTCTGTTATGGTCTATCAGATGCTTATGACAACGATTATCCTATTGTTTCATCCTCATGCGAAACTTTATTAATTTAAGAGGCTCAACAAAAACATTATTGCGATCAGATACTGGTGATAATGAAGACGACGAATATCATGAATAAGGCATCGAAAGGTGAGTGAAAATTGGAGTTTTGATCAATAGCAACATCGTTTTCTCCGCCTTCAAGGCGTGTTTGTCAGTGTTATCTAATTGCTTAAGTCAGTGCCATCTTAAGAGCATTGTAGGCCTTGGGCAAAGTTTCAATTCTGCCGCGCGAGTATGTCACGCGCGCAGTAATTTTTCTGGTCTTTTTTTTTTGGGCCCCTAAAATCGTGGGACCATTGGCGACTGCCCAGTGCGCCCATGCCTTAAGACGGCACTGGCTTTAGTCTGATCAAACCAACTGCATGACGTAGGCAATTTCACTCACCATTGGAACTCTGTGCATCGACAGGCGACCAGCTGAGTGGTCCCAGAATTACCGCAGTCAAAAAGATGATACAGGCTCGCATCTTGAAGACGTTATACCATTCGGACTCCTACAATAGAAAATAATTCCCGTTGCATTCATCCAGTACTATCTCTGTTTATATAAATCAATCAATCAATCAATCAATCAAACAATCATAGAATTTTATAGCGCCTCTTCAAGGGCTCTACTCAGAGGTGCATCTATGTTATGCTGTAGTTATTCTTTCTAGATAGGGCCTACTGTAGGCTATTTTAAGACACGCCTGTTCTGGTGCCTTGTACGGCCATGTTCTTAGCGCTTTTGAGGATTTCGTAAAAAGCTCTTTATAAAAGTCCAGACACGTACATAGTCATAGATACATTGGGCCGTTGCTAGATAAGGTTTCTGTGAGTCACGTTTACAACTGGAAAATCAGAAGTTGAGATGATTTATCATTATATAGAGTCACCATCACCGACAAAAACAACAACAGCAGCAACAAGAACAATAGGTTGAGGAGCCAGAACGCGATGTCTTCCTGACGACTCGAGTTAGGCCTACTACTTTCGCCCACTACAGCAGCAATATTACCATCAGCATTGCTGGCTTCACCTGAGAGTCTTATATTAAGGGTGTCAGAAAACAGAGATGGAATTGGGGCCACCCAAATGAGAGCATGGGGTGGGGGTTACGCCTAATGCGGACTCGGCATCTACATTTTGGTGCATAGAGTTGTTTCAGTACAGCCTGTGCCATAAAAAAACTTCAACAAGTTCGGTCGGACAGTAAACATCGTTAGGCCTACCGTCTTCAATCTAACTGGAACCCATATACTGGACGAGTCAGGTAAACAAGTGGGCCTAGACTAATCTGGGTCTGTGTTCGAGTGCGGTCGATCGCTAAGAGGATGGGGAGAGTAATGCCAAATGCGCATAAGGGAAGGGAGGGGTCCTATTAGGTCATATTTACGGATGTCCTTTCATGATCGACCGCCTACATGCTACTTTCAAGGAAAGTTATTTAGCTCTGATCTTATGCAGGTCAAGTGATGTTTTGAGGTAGGCCTACTTGTGCGGGAAGGGGTTGTTTTGCCTTCTAGGCCAGGAATTGAAACACAGTAAAATCATCAAAAGGAATTGAGGCAGTGAAATCATTAAATGGAATTGAAACATTGAAATCATTAAAGGGAATTGAAACAGTGAAATAATTAAAGGGAATTGAAACAGTGAAATCTTTCTCATTGTCCTTGACTTATCTGACCTTGACTTAAAATACCTTGCCTTGAATATCCTATCTGTACCTTACCTCACCTTCACTTACCTTACTTTGACTAACTCGCCTTGCATTGCCTATCCTTGCCTTGCCATACCTTGATCATTGAGTGATAGCTTCCCCTTTCTGCTGTAGCACTAAAGCGGGCCCTGCATGTCTAACGCTGCCTGCACAACATTCGTGTGTCAGCATACTAACAGCGATAATATATATATATATATATATATATATATATATATATATATATATATATATATATATAATCCGATAGTAAGTCATACTGCAAACCATGTCAAATCTGATTGATAGGACTCCTATATTTGATCTATAGCCTGTTTAATCGCCGGTAGTTGTTTTACCTTGTATTATTTAGGCCTTGTCTATTTATAACTGCTGTATACAGTCTGTAGTCCTACACCTTGTAATAGCTTTAAGAGGCTCTAAAAATCATGATACAACATTTCTAGATTGTTGATGTACGTCGATATAAAATACAAAATACAGTTCGTATACTTTTTAAGAATGCGACTATAGATAGTTGAGAGATAATTCATGCAGATATTTCGGTAAAATTCAATTAATGGTGTTACAACTAATTGAAATAATTACATTTTCAGTACATTACAACAATATTTAGGCCTAACTGAAATTATCGACGAAATAAACTATTGCAGTTAGCCGCTGGTAGTTAGCATACTTTTCAGGTAGTTAACTACTGTCTCAAAAGTAGTTGTAACTCGTAGTTAAACTGCAGGCTTTCAATTTTAGTCAATTACTGTTTCTAATTATTGTTTTCATTAAAATAGAATCTTTGACATTCATTGTCATCGTTTTCGAAATTTGTAATGCAGAATACAGTTACACTATTGTTTTAAAATCTTGTTTCATTATAATACGAAACCTTTTAACAGATGAATATATGATACAAATATTACTTAAAGAATGTTGCAGGTTGTTTTAATCAATTATCCAGTAACTCAATTCCCATCTTATGGCATGAGCAAAAGTGTTTATAAAAGTAGCTCAATATATTTTAAAACTATTTTTAAATAGTTAACTATTTATATATTTATCCTAAAACTAGTTACTAACTATTGGTTAAACTACTTCAAAAACAGTTTAAGTAGTAACTATTTATCCTAAAACCAGTAACCTAAGTAACATTTGGTTAAGCTACTTCAAGAGTAGTTTTAAAAGTAGTAACTATTAATCCTAAAACTAGTAATTAACATTTGGTTAAATTACTTCAAAAGTAATTTTAAAAGTAGTTTCAAAAGTAGTTTCAAAAGTAGTTGTAATTAAGCTACACTCAAAGTAGTTACAATTTCCATCACTGACCTACAAATAAGTTACGTTACCGGATGTACGTAGTTGACTTACACGTTACAGATGCTTCTGTCCGTCTATTCTCGCGAGACTTTAATTCGTTACAGGCTCAATGGGATGTATCGGAACTTCACAGAATCGTTTGCTGAACGCTAAGCTATTGCTGGCTGTAGAGACCAAAGGCGTTGTCGCTCTTCCTGCTGATGCCAGTCAAGAAAGCTTTGCCGAAGATTGAACACTGACGTCTTTGAGGTCGCCTACAAAGACTTATATTGGAATCGGGTTGGCCTGCAGTGTGCGTCCAGCGCTGTGCCTTTCAAGTCTCTCGACTCGCTCCGTGACACACTTGGGCAGATCAGTAAACAAGGTCGTTAAGAAGATATTTTTCAGAATTGAACATGGGCCGAGCGATCGGTGCCTGTTGAACTGCGCGCGGGCCATAATCAATATTTGAGCACTTAAGGAAACATAAAATTGAGAGAGATGGAGGATGTCGGAAAATTCTACGGGCCTATGAACTAGCGAGCTGTAACATTACAGAAATTAAACTGCCACCGCGGAGTTAAATCTTCCTGCGCAAACAAAACTACACGACAAAGAAGAAACTTAAATCTGCGATCTTTTATGTCACCCAAGTGGTGGATATGGCCTATTTGGTTACCCGACTTAACCGCAGGAGACGTTTGTAATGGCCTCTTGTCTGTGGTCTGCAGCAATCTTGTCGAAACTTCACTCTGCATAAGTAAACTACTATATGCCCGACCGTCGTCGTAATAAGGGTATTGACGCCATTTTGAAGTGAGATGCCGACCCCTCGACGTATAAAAAGTTTGTTTTATAAGTTGTTATTTGCCAGTGGAGAGGTTGATCTTCAAAGGCATGTTTTTCCAGGATACTACGAAGAGTAATAAATATAAGTCTCTAGCTGTAAACCAGGGGTGTCAAAGACCGGCCCGCGGGCCATTTCGACGATGTTTTTTTGTCCCGCGAAGCCTTTTCTATAGACTACTGTGACGTTCGTGACTGATAGTGAAGATCAACATTAAGATTTTATTTGCCTAATTTGACTGTTTGTATGCTAAAAACCCATCATTAAAGATTTAATTTTGTAAAAAAAACTTCCTATTGACGAGATCACCGAGTCCCCTCCCAGACCCTACCCGCATTTTTCTCAGGCGCCTTTGGAACCCTGACCCGCCACCTGCTGGAAAATATTGCCATTGGCCTATACCATTAGGAATTTCTAACAACCATGCAGTGTAAACACTCTGAAAACAGTGTGTACCGTACGTATGTATAAAATTATATCTAGACATTAAATATTTCGCCTTTTAAGTACGTTACAAATGCTTTGCACACATGGCTACCTGTATAACTGATTTAAACAGTGTGTTTAAAGACAATTTTAGAATGTTGATGCACAGCGCCATAGGCAGCAGTACGCAAATGCAATGGAGGACTGGTCCATGAGCATGGTCCAATACAGGAGAAAGCACGATTGGCTCGAGTTGAAGCACTGCACCTGCATATCTCCACAGGCAGTGAGCGCAACGATCGCCGACCTGGTTGACCTAATTGAGACTGGAACACAGAGCTCCTTGATGCTTGTGCAGCCAAGTGAGACACGTGCCACGCAAGATGCTCTCTGGCAAATAGTTTAAGGAACCTATTATTGAAAAGCACTGCGATGCACAGGACTGGCCTAGGCGGCTAGTGAAGTTTTCGCTAACGATAACTATAACTGAAACCTATCGTTAAAGAAAAAGTTAACGATAACTAAAACTATAACTAAAACTTCGCGGCTCTATATTTGTTCGACTTACCCCTCTTTCCCCTCCCTCTCCCCTTTACCCCGAATAGAGGTTACCCCACGCATGGCAACTGACAAAATTAATAAGTAAACAAGTGTGATTTGGAGCATAATATATTACGTAGATGTTCCGTGGGCTTTCATTTCCAATTATCGGTGGGGATCAATGGGGCCCGTTAAGCAGAAGTGGGCTGTGGATTATATGGTAGGGCAGGTAGACCACTGCTGCCACAGTGCCCCCCCCCCCCCCCCAACTGCAATTTCAGAAAAATAATCTCGACCAGTGGTCTAATTATTTGACGGCCCCATAAAATCGGCGACAATGTTTGTCTGAACGCCTAGAACAAGTCTGAGTGCAGATAAGTCTTAATGAGCTGTTTGGTTTTCGAGGTGGTTTGAACTCGAATTCTAATTCAACTTGAGGTCCGAATTGTAGGTAGACACGAGAGTGGAGCTGTTTTCAACAGAGCCTTAGCCTTATACAGAGAAACCGATGCTTCGCAGTTAATGTTGATTGCTTCTGTAAACATTGTAAACATTGTAATTGTAAACACAGCCCATGAAGGCCTACTTGATCCGCACACTTAGTGGCCCAGGGATTCGTAGTAGTATTTTCTGCGCTGTTCCGTAACACAGCTTCGATAACTGCATACAAACAAACAAAAGTCGTTTCTTCCAGGATGTGCTGAATTCGTAGAACTGGATTCGGAATTCGACACGGAAACACAGACAGCCAGCCTGCGTTGTGCCACTGCATTATGCCACTCATGTCAACTGGTGGCCAGCTACGTACAGTACGTACGTAAGTACCTATGTCTATACACTATGTAGCGCATTTTAAGTACCCACTTAAGTAACCCAATGTAATTCACTAATGCTTGTTCCAATGAACGTTCCAATTGTTTCCTCATCCAAAGTTTACATTTAATAAGTTTGGTTACATTACAGGGTTTACCATAGACATCTATCCCTATTAGGAAGGAAGAAATTCCGTCGATTAGCTTATTGTGCCCATACTTCTATCACAAACTGTTAAGCAAATTTGGACCATGCTAAGACTGATTCAAACTTGTAGGTCTGCGTGACCAGCTCAAGAAACATCCTGATCCTCTACTCCCCTCAACCTAGACTCATTCACCCAGACTACAATTCTCCTGAATGCAATTTGGGTGTGATATTCGACCCAAACCTCACAGATCATAGCACCTATCTTTCTCCATCTTGCTTCATGTACATCCGTGATTTTAGCAGAATCCGCCCTATGCTTGACTTCAAAACCGCCTCAACCATCGCTATATCCGCAGTATATGAAACCAAACAACTAATTCTATTTTCCTGGCTATACAAACCAACCAAATAAACCGTCGTCTAGGAATCCAGAAGGATATCGCTCATTCTGTCATTAAAATCCAAAACATCACAACTGTACTGCTGTCCTACAGTCACTCCAGTGGCTCAAAATACCTGAATAAGTACAATACAAAAATTTGTCACTTAGGCTATAACACACTCCATTCCTCGCAGACCTGCTATCTTCCTCAGGTCAAAACGTTCCTCTCCGCCCTAACACTTCTCCACCTTTTTCATCACCTCATCTCTAAAAATCGCTCCATGGCCCAAGATGTTCCGCCTCTCTGGGTTAAACACCTGACAGCACTTAAATAATCTGACCCATCTTACGAACTTCTCACCAAAACTGCACCCCTTGATATTTTTGCAGGTCTACACTCCAGTGGC